>OY759160.1:14072920-14107920 GCA_963662125.1 Diplazon laetatorius | reverse complement strand
CGAGTGACTTACAATTCTTACAACTTGCCTAAATTGTAAAACTATGACGCCTAAAATGATCTAGATCTCGATATATATATATATATATTATATTCAGATCAGATAAATCAATAATCGTTAACTGTGGTATGTTCCTCTACCTAGGCTAGACTCCGACGGAAAAATATATTTATAAAAAAGTTATAATATTATTAATATATTTATATTTATATTTATATTTATATATTTATATATATATATTTATATGTATACATATATATGTATTACACATTTTGTTTGTGTACATATATACGTATAAGTTTCAAGCGTTCTATATACTGTTCTAATATTCTACTTATGTTCTATGTTCATCGCTCTCATCGTCGTCAATCGCTGTGTCCATACAAATGGCACTTGCAATTACTAATAGCTCCTGTAAGGAAAAGAGGAGCCCGACCTATCATCATCATCATCATCATCAATCGTCGTCATTGTCGTCGTCGTCGTCGTCGTCGTCGTCGTCGTCGTGTGTTCGTTATTCATCAATAATCATATAATCGACCAAATTTCATCTCAAATACACGGATAAATAATTCGAGTCAAATAATTGCAATGGGATGGTGCGTGAAACTCTCTCGAGATCGGTCTCGCTCACATGATTTTTTTTTTTCACAATCAACAATCGTTTCATGTCGCAATCGATTCAGACTATTCGGTAACCTGATGCGATTATTAACTTTTTTCTTTATTCTTTCTTTCTTGTATTTCGTTTTTTTTTTTTGTCTTTTTGGATGGAATCTGTTGCAATTTGGCTCAGAGACAACTCGAAACGCAACTCTCGTAATTCGAATCTCGCAGCATCAATGTTTACAGTATCGTTTGAATTTACCAAAAGCTCGTCTTTCATAATGATGATGATAACAACAACAATAATGATAATAATGATAATTATGATGATTACAATGATAATGTTTAATAGATACAAGCCAAAAGCAGAGGGTCTCATGCGCAATCCCATTTTCAATATCAGCAACAATTTATTCAATTGTTCAAAGCAATTTGTCCCCGAACTACGTGTAGCAATGTTTCAAACGCAAAAAAAAATTGCGAAAAACAAAAAAAATATTCGTTCAACAAAATTTATCTCGACTGTCGTAATCGCGCATCGCGCGTAATCGAAGGTTACTGTTGAAGAATTTATCTTTTTCTTTTCGTTTCGTGGATTCGGACAGCTCCGTCATTTTGTGCGAGGGGGGCCCTCTCTCTCGTCTTCTTATCGATAATGAATACCATTTTTTGTTTGTTGTTTTTGTCATTGTTTGTTTTGTGCGACTCTAACGATAATCACAATGACCAACGGTGTGTCTAGTTTACAGTTAATATCTTTGGTATCATGCCTGAGTCTTTCATTATTTTTTTTTTTTTTTCGTTTTTTAAATATATTTTTTTTCGTAATTATTTTTTTAACATATTTTTTTAACTTACTAAAATCTCGGTTCGAGCTTGACTCGGATACGTTGCTTGTATCAAACATAGAAAAAAAAACCCATTTCGTCGTAAACATTTGTTGTTGTATTTGTTTTTTTTTTTTGGTTTAATATTTTTTTTACGAAAGAAGATTAAACTCGAGGAGCGGCTGTTCGATAATAATGTATAAAATTAATTTCGAGGATAATAAATTAAACAAGACGCGAGAGACTAGGGGATAGGATATTGAATCGAGAAAATATATAATTATATGTATATATATATATATATGGCAGCTTCGTGGCCACGTGCGTCGGATAACGCACGAGGGCTGATAAGTATCGTCACTTCCTCACCAACACGTTCCAAGTTCAGAACATCATATTTCAACTCTATTTTGTTTTTCGTATTTGCCCCCTCAAGATGCAATTATATATTTTTTTTCCTGCACCGGGGACAAATGTGCGATCGTCGATCGATGACCCGTAAAAACATTTCGAGATTATGATTTCGTGGATCGGTTTTGCTATGCGTTTGGTATTTTTTCGTTACATTAATGTTACGTGTGATAATAAGGTCGTCGTATACAAATAATGACGAGTTGATTCAACGTGGCAATCTCACTCCCAATTTCGACTCGGTCTGTGATTTTTTGTGGGTTTTTTTTCGGTTTTTTGGCTTTAAATCCTTGTATTCTCGATAATCCGCGAAAAAATACGATAAATTTTGTGAGAGAGAGAGAGAGACAGAGATAACAAAACGTTAAAATTTCTACGTAGACGAATTTTTTTGTTTTCTTCTCTTTTTTTTCCCAACCCTTCCCACAAATCGTTAACTCACTCGTCATCGTACAACTTTTACGGGCTCTCGTTTCGCAATATGATCGTCTGAGCTTGGATTCGCACGATCACAACTCCAAACTTAACTATAATTATTTCAGATAAAAAATTTGTACTAGTGGCTTGATCAAATGAAAAATAAAAAAAAATGAATGAACATAATGTATTATGCATGGTCATTGTTGAAACGCGTATATAAAAAAGAGAGAAAAAAAAGAAAAATAATTACGAACAAATGAAGGCCCACCCGTTGAGGATTTTTTTTTTTCATCAGTCTTTGTGTTTCGCAGGGGAGGGATATTACGTCGCGGCGCGAACCTTCAATCGGTTATTCACATAACATTCGATTCGATTCAATCAATATTCAATAATAATACTTGATAACGGTGTTTACAAATTACGGTATTCAGATATCGTGTAACATGTGTGCGTGACAGATTTTTGGGCGTCTAACGAGTTCCGTTGTTCGCCGTGCCGCGTTTGTTCATAAATTTTATCAATAAAATTCGCACGAATTTGCGACGAAGAAAATAAAACCATAAAAATGTGAAACAAAATGAAATCCGATTAACGCCGATGGAAAAACGTAAAAGAAATTTTTTACAATCGTCGAACCGACGAATCATTGCGAAAACAGCGAACAAGGGAACTCGAATTTATTTCTTGTTGTCGCGAGTCTTTCAATCTTCTCGAAAGTCGAAGAGCGATTCAATTATTTAAGTTAAAATCCCTCATTACACCATCCATCTTCATACCCCATTGTCTAGAAAAAACATCTTGTCATATAGAATATATCACATACGCGTTACTTCTAAACACACTGAAATAAGAAGCACTTTAAGATAGATTTCTACAAACATCGTCGGGCCCAAGATAAATGGACAGATTTAATCTCTCCCATTTTTCTTTCGTATCTGTATATGTTTTTTTTTTGTTTTGTTTTAGTTTTTGTGTTTGTGTGTGTGTGTTTTTTTTTGTCGTTAACGTATTATATGTACATACAAGCCCCGTACTCTCGTCGTTTGTTCGTTTCGTTTAGTTTTTTTTCTTCCATTCCCGTGTTTCTCATTCTTTATCCCGTTTTTTTTCTCATTATCCGGTAAGCTCTGTCCCGTTATCGATTTTTTTCTCACGATTTTCCTCGTGCGTTACGTATATATGTAAGAGTGTTTGAACGCGTCGCGTTTCGACAAATGAGAAGAAAAAAGGAGAGAGACAAATAAATGTAGACGAAAAAAAAAATTTAAAAAAAAAAAAAAAAAAAAAACTAACCGATCGTGCCAGAACAACGCCGCGATCTCCCCGATTTTGTAAATGCCTTGTCCATCGCGATCTCGTTTGCATAAAATGTCTACCACATTTTTTTTTCTTTCTATCCGTTTCTTTATCGAATTTTTATTATTTTCTGGGACCACGCGCGTGGATTGTAAAACGTTATCAGGTTCGAATTCGTTTTGGCATTTCGTTTCTCAAGGCGACCAACGGCGTGGCCGTCACGCCGTAGCTGTAGCAGCAACGATTGAGAACTCCAACATTCCCCCCATAATCTCATTCATTTTGATAATTGACGTATTTTTTTTTCCTCTTCAATATCCCGTACCCCAAAATGGGTTCAGCGATGCGAGTGAATTTTCATATCTTCGATACAAACGAAAACGCTAATCATCAAAAGCTAACAAAAATCAATAATAATCATAATTACAAAGAATAACGAAAGAAAGAAAATTAAAAAAAAAAAAACGATGAAAAACGCTATCAGTCGTTCGTCGATTAAAACATCGGAGATCATCAACGCACATCCTTGAGATCTAAAAATCTCCGATGTAAAACGTCACGCTCGAAAATTCGTGATGATCGATTTTTCGATATACATAATTCTCGATAAAATCATCCGGACAACCGGTGAAAAAAGCCCAAAATTCTCGTAGTCTCGGTACACAATTGTAATTGAAAAAAACGCGATCCACGATTCGTCGTTGGATTTTTCGACTCTAGTCGAAAATTTAGCAAATTCGTCGCAACAATTATCGACGTAATTGCGTATGGATGACAACGACATCGGTATCATCGGCAATGCATCGGATAACTATGAACGATATATGAAGCTGCACGGCGGCGTGGGTGGCGGGGGTGAACCGCTCATCGCGTTGGGTACGAGAGTGGGCGATGGGGACGAGGAGGGAGGCGATGGGGAACTGGACGATACGCTTGACGGCGGCGATGGCGACTCGAGCGTTCTCGGGCCCGCCAATTCGCGGCTCGATTGTCCTCCCGCCGTCACGTTGCGACTCCTACCCGTCGTCGCGTTGTGACGATTTCTCGCTGGCCGTCCGAGACTACGGTGACGGCCACCTCCCTCCTCGCTCGTTTCTCAGAGATAAACCTTCTTCACGCTTCGCGTGGTCGCGAAACCGTCGTTTCGTCTGTAAGCGTCACCCTGATGTGATCTCAGAGTGCCGAAGTTGTCGCGCGCCCCACGATATCCGTAACCGTCCGAAAATTGAAACAGCGTTTCCGCCGGTGTGGGCGGCGGTTTTCTCATCGTACCTTTTGGCGAGTGCAATTTTGGCGGTTGGGGCACCAGCACCGGTTCCGCGTATGTCACCTCCTCTTGCGGCAACAATTTTGGCTCCGGTGCTAACCTACTGAAAATCACATCGTTCGATCAATTCGTTTTATTTTAGTTTTGGATGTTTAATTTGAAAAAAATATTTTAGATATTTTTTTGATGAATTTGATTTAAAAAATTATTTCAGATACTTTTTGATGAATTATTTGCGATATTTGTTGAGAAATTATTTGAGATATTTATTGGGTGTCTATTTGGAATATTTTTTGACACATCGATTGAGATATTTATTGAGAAATCGTTTGAGATATTTTCGAGCAAATTATTTAAAATATTTGTTGAAAAATTAATTGAGATATTTATTAAGAAATCGTTTGAGATATTTTCGAGCAAATTATTTTAGATGTTTAATAAAAAATTATTTGGTATATTTGTTAAGAAATAATTTGAGATTTTAGATATCCAATAATAAATTATTTTGTATATTTGTTAAGAAATAATTTGATATATTTATTAGGAAATTATTAAAAATATTTGTTGAAAAATTAATTGAGATATTTATGAAGAAATCGTTTGAGATTTCGAGCAAATTGTTTGAGATATTTAATAAGAAACTATTTTGTGTATCTGTTAAGAAATAATTCGAGATATTTATAAAGAAATTATTTGAGATATTTATTATGATATTATTAAAATAATCATATCATTAAAAATATCCATATTTATATCCATTGAGCGACTGGTAGGCGCGAAAGATTCGAATAACGTTATTTTCAACCAAAACGAACGAACGAACCTATTAACATTCTGTCTCTGTTCGAAGTACTCGTACTCCGTGTCCGGATAAGGTAAATTATCGTCCTCGTCTTTTTTACATTTACGACCGCACAGATAGCCGACGATGAAACCCACGAGCATTGCCGCGAGGGCACCAGCCACCACCGCCATGACCAATGTTTCCACGGAATATTGCGACGTCGGATCGGCCGCTTTTACCTCGGGACCTGTCATAAACATTGCAATAGAAAATTTTACATCACATTTTCATTCACCGCAATTATCGTTAAATTAATTTCGAAAACGGCACAATTGTCTCCACCATCGATTCTCGTTCGTTTCACAAAAGCGTCGAAGATTAAAAAAACCAAGAAAAAAAAAAGAAAAAGTTTTATACGAAAATTTCTCGTTCACGATTAAAAAAAAAAAAACAATTACCCGAATTACTTTTTTCTTCGTCCTGTATAATATTGATAATTTCGCCACCCTGACTGTCTTTGTTCGAAGCCGCAGAATCTTGTGGAAATTTGTTGTGATTTGACGATATCGCACCGACGCTTCCGGCATCCTTGTTCAGAGTTTTGCTCGGTGGACACGATGCGTGAGTGCCCGTGGCGACGCTCTGCAAAAATCTGGTCGCGTCGGTGGCCGCGGGTCCGAAAAGGGCTCGACACTTGCCCTCGACCTTGTCCCAAGCGCAGTAAGGATCCTGCAGAGCCACGCACTCGCCGCACGACAAAGCGTGACGATAGAGCTTGTGACTGTAGCAACGATGAAGCCGTCTGGCCTGAACCTGACTGTCGGCTATCACCACGAGACGTCCGTCTTCCAAACCGTCGCCCGATTGCGATGCGCGAACGACTTTTATTCCACGAACCGGCACCGAAGGCGGAAACGCCTGTATCTCCTCTATCACGACCGGGCTCACGCGCTCGTAACTGTCGGCCGATTCCGCGTTGACCGCTTTTATTATCATTCCGTTGTCCGTGCCGATGAACAGGACGTCGTACGTTTTTCCACCCGGAGTTTTCACCTGTGGATCCACGGCTATCTGCGTGAATCTATAACTGCAAAGGAAAAAAAATGAAAAACCGATTAAAGTCGAACAATAGGGTTCATTTTTAAAAAATATTTTTTGTCTTTCAAATTCTGAAACTCCTTTTTTTTACAATAAATTAAGGCGTTATGTTCTTCGATTTTTTTTTCATCTAATTTTTGGTCTAGTAATTTTGGAAATAAGAGAGGGAGGGGATGATGTCCATATTTTTTGCATATTTTTCGGAATATCTTTTAATTTGTACTATTTAAAATAATGAAAAATATATATTTTTATATTTTGAATAACAAGTCCTTTCGAATGATACTTGAGATTTAAGAAAAATGGTTAGAGTAACTAATTTGGCTCCTCTTTAATTTTTGTATGAATATTTTTAAATGTTAACGAGTGAAAAGTATTCGGTTTAATAAGATGTATGACAATGTGAGATTTCAAGTTTTTACGTTGCATGGATTCTGAAAAAATCGGCTGAGACAGACGAACGAACGGACATTTAAATTCATTGAGACGACAGAATTGTGTTATACTCGAATCGTTGAATATTCGAAAGCTTGAATAAGCAAAATTCACAAAACTTTTCGAATAGCCAACAAATATTCGTTAAATAAAAAAATCGCATTGATTCAATTATTATTTACAAACGAAACGCTCCACACACTGAGGCAATCGGAAAATAATTTTCGTTTTCATCGTGAATTTCGCGATTGAAAAACCAAAAAAATTTCATCAAAAAATCGCATACAATTGAAATAAAAAAAAACAACGAAATTACTTTTTCTTTTGTTAGAGTGTCGAATGAAACGCGAATATGAAAAATTGTATCGCCCGTGGGCTCTGGTCTATTCCATTAACGATTCAAAGTTTTCGCGATTTTCTCTACGATCAATATTGTGATTAAAAATCGCAACAATTATTATTTCTTCTTTGTCTTTCAGTTGTTTTCGTTTTCTCCGATGCGATTTTCTCATTGCTTCGAAAATCGTTTGACGATCACGTAAACGTCCAAACGTACGAACAAATGCGTGACAAAGATACAAATACGAAAAAAAAAAGCAATTTTCCGAAGAAAAAAAAACTGTTAAGTGTGAAAAGAGCGAAGACACGAAAAAAAGATCACGAGTGAAAAAAAGAAGACTCGTGAACTCGTGAGCGAAACGAAAAGTTTTTCGTTGGACATTCGATGATAATGCAGCTCGTGGGAAGATTCGACAACTGTGTTTTTTTTTTTTTTTTTTTTTTCACTTACTGAAAACTCGTGCGAATCACGATGGGCTGTCCGAAGAAACTTCGCACGGACTCGTCCATGAGCGAATGAGTCTTTATGAAGTTCAACGTGAGATCGGGTAACGTGCGGGAATTATTGACGCACTGTCCGGGTCTCGGATCGGGCACTTTGTTGCTATTAACTGGCAACCAGTTAGAATTCAATGCACTTTGTTCCTTGAAATCGCCCTCGAACGTCTTGGCAATGTCGTCCAGGGAAAATGCGCAAACCGCCGAGCCACTGATACTATTGACCGGTGTCGTGAACGTTCCGTATATCAGTTGGGTGGACATGTTGCCGTACTGGCCCGATATCAATTCCGTCGTCGACTCTGTAACAAGATAAACCATCCATTAAACGAATTCCATTTTGACCGAGCCAAATTCCCATTCACGGTTCAACGTTGCCCATAAATACGTTCGACGTATATATTTATGTGGAACATGTATACTCACGTAACTCGTTGAAGTAAAACGGAAAGTCACCGGTGACCGAACAATTTAGACGCGATTTCAAAAAAGACGTCCAACCCTTTTGAAATCTGTGGGGACCGCCACGATCGTGCTTGCAAACTCGCGATACACGCGAATATACAGCCTGAAAGAATTAAAACATACAAAATTATTATTCATCGATTTATTCGTAAATTTTGGATTTATTAAATTTAATTTTTTGTAATTTAAAAAAAAAGTCGATTCGATCCAGGAAAAAATGTCAAAGTTATTTTTATAATAAATAATAAATTCCGAAAACTAAATATTAAAATATTTCATCGTAAAGTCGAAACCCTGAGTTTCATTAATTAATTTTTATAGATTTTTAGGATGACTTTTTCTATACTCTTGAAGCCTTGTTAATTAATTTTCAATTAATTTTAATCAAATTTTTTTCGACAATTATGGAGAAGGACGGTGATGGTTGAGAGAGTAATTTACCTTTCCACAGTTGATATATTCGACCGCAGTTTCGCGATAAAAGAAGTACACGAAATCTCCATGGGTCATCGAACTTATAAAGTTCGGGCCTGAAATCACAAACCCACGAATTTTCACAAATTCACAAAATGATGGACGATAGTCATTAGCGAATAATACGTTTCGGATACAATAAACTCGCGATATGTACGAAAAATAATACGGTTTTACGGATGAACAATTGCAAAGTACCCAGAAACCCAACAATGGCCGATTAATGAACCGTTAACAATTTCATTCATAAAATCTACAGCGCAAAATTATTTTCCGGTGATATATATCGTCGCAACCCAGAAGCCGATTGTTCGAAATTTATAGATATTTTCAATGAAAAAAAAAAAAAAAAAAAAAAAACAAAAATAAAAACAAAACCCACGCCTCTCATTGTTGTTCCGGTATCGGCTTGCTACGAAACGTTATTGTACAAACGACAAAAAGTATTAAAAAAATGTTCTTTTGTCAGCGTTATGCGCGCGCGCGCGTTCGACAATGCAAAATTGTATTATGCGATACGCGCAATAACACGCTGCGAATAAAGATAAAGCGCGAATGAATAACCATGAAATAATCGCGTTAGCCACGTGAAATATTATTTCTGTTTTTGTTTTCGTTTTTTTTTTGTTTGTTTGTTTTTTCACGTCGAGTGTTCGATGTTGATAAGACGAAAAACAAAGAAGACAAAAAAAAACCTCCCCAATTTGGAGACTCACCATTGAGAATGGATGATTCGTATTGTTCGGTCTTGAGGGGTTCTCGATCGCGATAAATGAGTGGATCCATGCCGGAAAAATCGGCCACGGTACCCGTGTAAAGTTCGCCCTCGACGTAGACAAAAGTGCTGTTGTGCTGAGGATCGTACGGACAAAGTGCCTGACCATTCTTCTCGCTGACCATCGAGTAATTTCCGGACATTATCGCGTACTCCCGGCACATGGGTTTGAAAGCATTTGTCGCGCATACGAGAAGATTCGTCGGTCCGGTTTTCGCGAGAATCCTCACGTAATTCTGACATATCTCCTCGTCCTTGCCCTTGACCAGACACATCTTGATATCGTTCTCGTCCGAGTACCAAGTCAATCTCTGTTGTTCCGTTAGATCCGTCAGGCTCAGATTGTGCACCACGTTTCTGAGAACAAACGAAAAAAAAAAAATAGAAAAAAATAAAATTAAAAATAATAATAAAAATAATAATTATCGATATTATTGCGACTTGCTTTGGTTAAATTATTTTTATTGTATTTGAAGCTTTGACGATTACGATAGAAATTTTTAGATGCATTCTTTAGACTTCTACGTTCTACTCTAAGTTCAAGTTCAAGAGAGTCCTTTTTATCACCGATTAGAGTCCTTTTTATACCGACATTACCGATTTTTATTTATTTTGAAAATCCGAATGATTAAACGATCTATGAAAAATATTCAAGATGTATAGAATCGAATTTTCGGTAAGTTTCTGAGCAGTCATTTTCATTTCGTTTCAAGCTCGAGTGCAAGTGACGAATATCGTGACGCCTGATTAATCGTGCAACGTTCGACCCGAACAAACACACAATCACACCCAAACACACACGGAGGACTCTCGTATATTATTTCAAAATATAATCACCAAGTGATTATAGTTACGAGACTAGTGCCGAATTTAATTGTCGTACAAGCATTTCGAATAATCACAAGGCGCTCTCTTTGACGTTGAAAAAGAATTTAAAAAAAAAACAACAACAAAAAAAAAGAATAAAAAAATACTATATCCGAATTAACCCGAATAACCCCGGTCTTCGTTCCAGTGACTGTCGTCAAAAGCGTTAGTTTGTCTCTCACTCGGGCAAAACGTTTTATTTTTCATTCGTTCCTTTGAAGTTCGATGAAGCTACGCCAGTTTCGACTGGTTGACACGGAATTACTTGATAACTCGTAACGGGGACATAACTCGTGAGGGGGGAGACCGATCGAAATGAAACCGGTACCATCGATCGTTGCGACCGATATATTCGCACGGTACAGTATTCACTGCCCTCGTCGTTGTGCATCCATCGAATACACGATTTTAACACATATCCATACAGTTGACAACCATTTTTCGAAACTCCTTTCGATAACCGGAGATCAACCGTATATGTATGTATATATGTGTACATTTTATCGATTGGCACCCAAGTTTCGGTGTATAACCGATGAATATAACCTATATATCGTGATTCGTGGGGAAATTCACGAAAATACGGTTGCAAACGACACCCCAACGATGAAAACACGGTTCGAATATCTCAAAGGAGATTCTAAATTGTCAAGCTTCATTGTAACGTGCACTTCTGCACCATTATTGTCGTGCTATCGTGTTATATAGATATATACATATGTATATAACAAATTGATATTTACCTGCCACCGACGAGGAGATAATTGCCGTCTCGCAAAACGAGCCGGAAGTAATCCGTGTGTGTCTCGTTTCCTGTGAATCTGAACACGTCCTCTGCATCTGTAACATAAAACGTACGAAACCGTTCGTCAGTAATTATTCGTTGCATTGAAAAAAAAAACGAAATTGTAATTAATACGTAAATGAACAAAAACGGGATTAAAAAAGGGCTTGTATTATGTGGGACGACGAATGATCTGTTGACCGTCATCGTTTATGATTTTGTACATTCATAAATAAAAATTACAATTTTCTTCACGATTTAATATTTATTTACATAAATAAAATCGTTGATTGTGCTTTCTTTCATTGATTCTGAATGAGTCGAAATAAAGCAAAATATAATCAATATAAAATATTTCCAAAATCAAGATTTACCAACAAAATATATATTCGTCTCAATATTATAGCTACATAAAGTTAGGTCGTATATCGCCAGAGCTTCGATATTAACGAGAATAATTTTTAATTAAACTATTTTTTTTTATTATTTATTTTTTTCTATTTAATTTCATTATCTTTGTCTTTTCGTTGTCTTTGAATCGTCGAAGCCACGAAGTGTAAAATCCAACGTTGGATCGCTCGAACGTCGAATTAAGGTCAATGGGTGCATGCGACGTTGCGAGGTATGCACGTGGAGACGCAATCGCGACTGTACAAAACGGTGGGTGGCAAGTTTCCGCCTGGCTGAACGACCGGGGAACAGACACGGTTGCCAGAAAAAAAAACGAAAAAAAAAAGAAAATGAATTAACCCAGTGACGACGATGTCTGGGGCGCTACACACGGTTGTGCGAAAGACGGAGACGAGAAAATCCGAATTCTCGAGCCTGTTATCTCGTCGAAACGATTCACCCACTCTTGCCACGCGATTGTCTCCGGAAATTAAACGGACATTATAACTCAAGGCATATTCGTGTTGGCTCCCCCAGATCGATCTGGTCATAATATATACATATATATATATATAATATATATGCCATGAAGTGTACCTACGCTCGAGTGTCTCACTGCTCTCAACTCGCTCGCAAGTTTGCCATAATCCCGCCCTCCCCCCTCCCCTCCTCTTTCCCGTGCACCGTCACGAAATTAGTATATCCGATTAAATTGGACGATTCCAATCAGCGAACCATCTCGCTCTCTCTCGCGGAATCGCGGCTATCTAGTGTACCAGTGTCACGGTGATTATGGAATTTTGGGTTGAATTGAATACCCGCTATAACACGCGATAATAGACTCTGTTCGATTGGTCGCGAAGGGGGGGGGGGGAGGTGGGTTGGGTATACTTTGAAAGTTGTTCTCGGATAAGATCGATAAAGTATTTATAAAAAATAAATATTCACACGTTTGATTAGTTCGAGAGCAAAATGTTCTTACTCACATTCGAATCTGTTTGACATTGATTAATTATTGATTTTGTCTATTCGTTATTCGGGTATGTGTGTATGTGTATATTTCGTGTATGATGGAACATTTTGTCGATTATCGATTGCGCTAGTTCCATCGTGAAAAAATGCTCAACTCGGAGAGATTTGTTCGAACGATCGTCCACCGTCGACGTAGGAAAAAAAAAAAACGTCAGGCAACGGAAATACTGCGGAAAAGACAAATGCGAGTATTTATAGCTCGTGGAGAGACATCGACAACATTTCTCAAACCTAGTTTCCGTTTATATATTTTTTTTTGCTTTTTTTTTTCATTTTTCATGACTATTTTCTGAAATAACACAAAATGCACGATGAACATAATTTTTTTTTTTCTTATTGAGTCAAGTTGGAATTTTTTTTTTATTTACAAAAGAAAATATATATTTATATATATTTGAAAAAATACCGCAAACATTTCTGATGGTGAGAATGAAAAAAAAAGAGGAGAGAAGAAGAGAGAGAAAAAATAACCAAAAAAAAGAGCCACATTTAATTTGAAAATGTGATGAAAAGTGATATTGGTGAGTGAATAATTTCGGTGGGGTTGTAGCTCGTAAAGTGTATAATTGTAGCACGGTAGTGTTACGTGGAAAAAATTGTCGCGGTTAAGCGAAGAACGAGAGGGGGAGGTCGGTGGCAATCCGTCATATCTCTATATCTCTCTTCACCCTCCGCCATTCGTCGTTCGCGATGTCATTATTATTATTTCTCATTCGTTTCAGTCTCGTTTCCATCGTCTGGCGTGAGAGCATATCCGATAGCCAGCATCTGTCTGCCACTTGCGGTCGTCCTACAGTTTCGCAGGCCAACCTACCGTGTAACCCTATATATACACCCATACACGCCGTACTGCGGCACAAGCGCGTGTATATGTATATATATATATATATACCTACATGCATACAAAATGTTTTCCACGTACATACACGAGCACACGAATGCCGTGGGGCGGGGGAGGGGGGGGGGATTCTGCGGTTATATCGAGAGAAAACCTAGACGGGCGTATTTACAAAGCGAAGGCCGGAGGCGAACCCAAGAGCGTATCAGATTTCGTGGCGAACGGTTGACGAACGTTCATTTTGGATTATGAAGCAACCACCACGAACGTTATCGCTCGTGTGCGTAGAAAACAAAAAAAAAACAATAAAAAACACGTGGAAACTGCATACGGGCAGCGAAATTTCATTTTGTTTTTTTTTCATTGAATCGCTGACATCGGAATTCAGTGAAAGACGCCTCTAGCGGCAAGCGGCGAAATGTTTACGAACGGAAGATAAAAATTTTACCGAGTGACGAGTTAAACTCGCCCGCGGAGGGTTTTGGGACTGAGGGTTGTTTTTTTTCTCTCTTTTTTCTTCGGCACCTCGCATCGCACGTGGCCCCACCTAGCGGCGTTTATGGCAATCGACCGCGAATAAAATTATAAGTTTGGAAAATTGATTTTTAAGAGATTTTTCGGACCTGGGACTTCTGTTATAATTTTCTTGTAAAATTGAAGTCTGGAGTTATATTCCCTGATTTTTATTTTGGGTCCAGTAGTTTCGGAAATGAGAGGGGGCCGGAAATTCTCTATTTTCGTATATTTTTCAGAATATATTTTTTAAATATTCTATGTAAAAAATATTCTAAAAAATATATATATATATACCTATCTTTGTATTCCCCATAACAAGCTTATTCGAATGATACCTTACGCGATCTATGATAAAAAAATAAAAAAAGTCATGCTAAAAAGAAATAATAAAAAATAAAAAAAGTCGTTCATCCAATTTGTCTCCTCTTTAATTTTCATACAAATATTTTCACGCGTTAATCAATGCAAAAATATGTAGGATTAATAAGATGTTATTACCATGCAAAATTCCAAGTTTTTACGTCACATGGCTTATGAGAAAATCGGCGTAAATAAATCGCCTGATAGTTTCCATTTCCTTCTTTGAATGCAAGGAAAGGAAACCCTAAAAAAAAAATAATAATAAAATGCGCATTTCAATTCAACACGACATCTCCACTCCCCTCCATTTGGAAGGCAATGCCATGGGGAGGGGCTGGAGGGTGACTTTCGACTTTTGAATTTGTGGGTTGTACAGCCGATTGATCCGTGGAATTGGAGCGTGAGATTTGTACGAAAGTTTTGAAAAATCGTAAACAGACGAATAATTTTGCCGGAGTAAAAAACGCCGGAATAATTTTTATCGGAGATCGGAGCGAGGGTAAGGGGTGGCGGAGAGGGGATGGGGGGTGCAAGTTCTGGCAAGAGTCACCGAATATCGAGCGTCACGATTGCGGCACGCCACGAGAAGTTGGGAGGAAGATTAAAAGCAACGGCACGGCCAAGTGACACGTAACGTGCTCTTCACAGGAGCATCGTCGTCCTCGTCGCACACAAGCTTTTGCACCTACGTTCCATCTCCGCGGCTAAGTCACGAAGCAATCTCAGTTTCTGAGAAGTTTTGCCGCCACCCCCCTCCGCCCCTCCCCGGCCTCGTCGCCCCGTCCGTGTCCTCCCACGCGCTTTGGGATCGATGCCGAAGTATCGAACTGCGTGTTTCGCTGTCGTATACTTACGGACCGACGGCTCGGCCTGGCACACCGCAATAGGGTGGATGGTCGTGTGTGTGTGTGTGTGTGTGTATGTGTGTGTGTGTGTGTGTACACCTCGGGGCTGGAGAACTTGGATTGGATGCACGGTGTGCAACCGCCAATCCGCCTCTCTCTCTCTCTCTCTCTCTCTGCCCCTATGGCTTATGCAATTCGTCCTTATTGATAATGCAGCCAATGCTTTGATTAGCGACGCTCCCGGAATATTAATAATCGACTTTGAGATTTTTTTCCTTTTTTTCCCGTTGTTTTTGTTTTTTTTTTCTATCGAAAAATGTATATTATTGTATATTTTTGAATATATTTGAATAATTTGATTATTATTTGATTATTTGGACCGAGTGCAATGAGCTTTGCTCATTCTCTTCATTATTAAAAAAAGAAATATATTTTTGTCTTTTTTTTATTAATTGAATTGAAATTATTGTACATTATTTTTTTACTCGATGTATACCAAAAAAATAAAAAATGACAAAATATTATTTCAAATTGAATTAATATTCGTATTTTTCATCAATATATTTCTCAGCACTCGTAATTCCGCATAATCGTGATGAAACGTTTCGTGAATATTTTTATTTCAAGAATACTCTGTTCGACATTATTCGATTACAGCAAATTTTTGAGCCGACTGACATTTCCCCATGGTTAATAATAAATACCGATGCGTCATTCCAGCGAAATGTCAATTAGCCGAAAAATATACTTGCCCGATGTGCCCTCGTCTCGAATAATCACAAATCCATTTATATAATTTCGATCGGGCTCGTCACATTGTCACGGATTTATTCTTCGCCAAGAATTTCATCCGGAAATAAATAGCTGATAAAGGTCGTTGAACCCGCGTGCACCGAGAATATGGGTTTCAAGTTTCAACCTTGCTCGATTTTATTATACAATGTGAAATCGATATATATATATATATATATATATATATATATATATATAGTACAATACCACGTTAAAAGCATTGTTTATCCCTCAACAATCCAGCGCTTGGTTGATAGTTGCACAAAAGCGTTCGACAGGAGTGCGATGCATGTATCCGAGTTTTCATCGGTACTAGACGAGAGTTTATTCATGGAGCTGCTCGTCCTCTATTTCGACTTTTTAACGTTATAACGTTCGGCTATGTATGGATCGGGGATAATTAAGTGACGTGTATCGGAAAAGTGTCCGGGCTGTCGAAAGTGTAGAATCTGGAAAACTCGATGAAATTCAAAATAACATGGAAAAATCATTCTGTTGTAGATGTATCGTTGCGTGTAAGAGAGAGAAGAAAAGAGAGAAAGAAAGAAAAAGAAAGAAAGAGAGAGAGAGAGGGAGAAGTATTGGATTTGAAATCGTCAGAAACTTGATGGAAGCTTTCTTCTTCCGTTAACACTTCGCACACGCTGATAAAACGCAAAAAATAACTGTATTCCTCGAATCGCTGCATCCTGTACCCGTATATCCTGCTGGGAATTTTTTTTAAATTACATTTTGGCTACTATAAAAATTATAGTACTTGTCGAAAAAGCTTGAAGAATAATGCCCAGAATTATTTTCCAATAATTTTGTTGATTGAAAAATAGTTTATTCTTCATGGAGGCAACCGCGATTTTCGTGAAAGCAACTTTGGGCTCGATTATTATCAAATATTATCAAATATATTATTATCCTATTATCAAATATTCGTATTTTTCAACTACAAAGCGACTTCGCTGTTAAAAAAAATCGTGCGATAACAAAAATCCACAGAGGCTTCGTTTCGAGGGTTATTATTTTGCATTCTTTCAACCGATACGATATATATATATATACGTAGTTTGGTTGCGGTCTGACGAGAATCACGATAAAATAAAATAAAAATAAAAAAAATGACGTATATTCTGAAACTGTCTGGAAAGTCCAAGGATGTATAACTGCGGAAATCATAGCTTTGAAGCCCAGCTCGAGAGTAACCCCCCCTCACATCGTCGCTCTTCCCCCAACGACAAACTTTATTTGGAGTTAAATTTGGAATAGCAGACGAGTAAACTTCTGCACATGTGTACGTCGAATGGGTTAGTACGTCGGATGGGTTTACGTTTGGCCAGAGCCCACATGTTGTCTTTCGGGACAAAGACAGAGGTATATATATATATATATATATATATATATATATATATATATATATATATATATAAACGAGCTCTGCCTCTTTGTCTCTTCCTGTCCATACAATTTTCAACGAAATCCGACGGATAGCCTAACCCCTCCCTTTACGACCCTTTACCACCCGGGCCCAGACAAGCTGTAACTTCTCAAGTTTATCGTTTCCAAAAATAGTTTCGGTTCTATATTAATACATCCCGGAAAATTTTACGACAAAGATAGTCATACATTGTATAACAATTTGGGTTTCAACGTTTTTTTTCCACGAAATTTAATGAATAATGAAACATCTCACGAAAATATAATTCTAGTGACAAATAAAAAACGACGATCACATTCTACAAGCTGGATATTAATATTTTTCATCAATAATTGATCCCCGTAATTTTGCTGATCATTATTATAATCGTTAATGAAAAATTTGTTCAAACCTCAAGTTTAGAATAATTCGAAAAATTGAACAGCAGATATATATAATAATAAAAGCAATTTTTCTATGAAAAAAAAAATTATTAGTACGACGAATTAAAATTCGAAATCCAAATCTTGTCGTAGGTTCGAATCTCGTCTCACGCTCGATGCATCAGTCATTTTATTTGCGGAGCCAAAGTGGCAGAAGGGTGAAAGGCAAAAAAAAAAAAAAAAAAAAGAAGAAGTAAAGTATATGACCCACCCCTATTTTCGCCCCCGAGACGAGGGAGTCCGACAGGTTAAATCTGCTTGAAATGTGCGACCTCGTATGTGACCATGTGTCTGCACGTGCGTTTGTGTGTGAGTGTGTGTGACAGTGCAAAAATCGTGCGGATCGTGGTACACGCTACGGTTTCACCATGGTTTCTAGGTGGAAAGAGGTGAATACGTGCGTTCGTTGCAACTGCACCAAGTGCAGACCCAGTGCAGCCTGGTAACGTCGCACTCGCTCTCTCTCTCTCTTTATATATCTCTCCTTCTCTCTCTCACTCTCTCTCTCGTGACTGCGTACTACTTCACCGACGTTCTCGTTTCAACGAACCAGCATCCAGCACAGAGCTGGGATAGACCGGGGGATTTCTCGCGTCTCCACGTTCACGCGTTACATAGTATCGCACTACCCCCGTGTTAGCCCCCGACGACGGTGCCAGTGGTGGAGATAGAGCCTCTCGAAATTGAGCCATCCAGGATTCCGGAGCATTGCATCGCATTGCATCGCACCACTGGCAACCCTCCCGCCCCCCCACTCACCACTATCACACTTTACGTATGTATATGTAAGTATATATATATACACACACACACACACACATATATATGTGGATATCTATACATGAACACACACACGTGTTATAGTTGTGTGTATGGCACATGGGGTACATTCTACATTCTGCTGCACTTGACTCTGTAAATCGTGTGCACGCGTTCGCGAAACCCCGAGTGGATGGGAGTTAGTATAATGGAAAGAACGAAGGAAACCATCCGCAATTTATTTCCACTGCCCCGGGAAAATGGCCAGACATTTTGGGTTTTACGTATTTATGAAATTTACATTTTTTGCGGAACCGCGAAATATATCGTGATTCAGTGTCAACGAGTGTCAAATGCAATACGGTTATACCTGGATTGGGTTTGATGTTCGTACCCGTAGGTTCGTGATTCGTAAGGTATGGTCGGACGTAAGGTCCGATTGATAATCGTAACACGCGTGGCTCAGTAGCAATCGTCTGGGCGTATGATTTAAAAAAATAAAAATAAAAAAATGAAATAATAATAATTTAGAAATATTGTATCATCGATTGGAATTACGGATTTTTCGTGCTGGTATATATATGCCGCAACGGTTTGCAATGAGAAATAATAATAAGTAAAGAATGTAAATGAAAATGGAGTGGTCTCTGATGGAAATTAAAGAGAAAAAAATAAATCGTTCGGGCGATTTTTTTCCACGATTATTGCAAATTATTTGAATAACTGCAAAGTTGCGGAATACGCGCTGAGGTCACGTAGATACCATTATTGGTTATTGGGACACTAACTTCTGGCTCGTGAGATTATCGAAGATTTTTATTTTATTGCAAAGCTCGAAATAATCCGATCAACTTTGTTTGTTGATGGAATTATTCTACCGCGAACGATCTTTATTGCAAATATAAGAAGTATGCAATGATTTCGAAGCTGTTCCAAGTAACGAGGTAAAGTATTTTCAGATGTGTCAGATATAAATAAGATGAGTACCTAGAATATTTTTTTTTTTACAATCCAACGAAGAGAAAAGTCTGGAAATCCGCAAAAATTCATCCCTCGACCATTGTTTCCCTGGACAGCCATATAAAAAGACACTCGGGCGAGGCAATTCGTTAAAAAATGTATAAACACGGTTGCGTGAAAGAAAAAATAATGAAATAAGATAAAACAAGGGAACAATGTAATAAAAAGCCAAATGTTTTTATCACACCTTGGATGAATAATATATATATTTAAATTCACGTTATTCAACCACGTGTTGAAATTACAACACCAAAGTGTGTTAAAAATGTTTTTTCTTCTGAAAACCCCTAAACTCCATCATCCCTCTTTGAAAAGAAACATTTTTTTTTTTTAATTCTAAAAACCGATGTGTCATTTCAAAACTTGTAACGATACAAACACAAAAACGTTCATCAAAGTAATATCCGTCACGAATATTCATTTGTTCCACACCACAGATTTTTTTCCAATTCAACGGTGTCGCGTTATTTTATTTATTTTTCATGTTTCAAATATTTGTTCGATTTTATTTATTTTTTTTTTCGAAAAAGTCGGGCAGGAGGTTTTCGTGTTATATCGTGAAGCATATTGAAACAGTTGAACGGGGCACTCGTGCTTAAACATTATTTAGGCCCCGGAGTGGCTCGATAATTTGGTATTGTAACGCATATGAATTTCAACAACGTACACACACAAACACACACACACACACACATACACACACACACCCTACCGTGGCCAAGTGAGCGGGGAGCCCGCCCCCGTAGCGCCATTAGCCTTGCGGATCGATACTCGGCAAAGTCCACCATCACCACCATCACCACCACCACCACCAACGTTATAACGCCCGCGTTGTAACCGTGCAGCAAAACGGCGAACCCCGTACACGCACTAGTTACACACACGTCGGAATACGGCCGCGCGACACGTTCCGCGTTCTGCCGCCCCGTGCGTTGCGTATAAATTGTATACGCACAGTGGGTCCAAAACCCGCGCGCGGCGGCGGCGGCGGCGTTAATACGAATAATTGATGGGGGAGACTCGGGGGGCTTGGAGATAGGGTTTCTCGACCGTGATGAAAAAATAAAAAAAAAAAAACCTCCGCCGCATTTGCGTATTAAAAATTTACGTGGTTGAGACACAAGAACCATGTAGCAATACGAGAAGTGATATTCCGCCTCTTTCTCTCTCTCTCTCTCTCTCTCCGAGTAGTCTTGAAGTCTTTTATTCTCTTCTTTTTTGTTCTCCACCCCCACGTCAAATGCTCTCCATTCTTCTCACTGTGCAACAGTCAGTAAGTTTTTTTCCGCGAACAACGTACCGAAGAATGTTTGCTATCCTTTAGCCCCCCCCCCCCCTCTTCCTCCCCCCAACGCTTAGCTCAAGTGTGTGGACATTCCATCCATCCTTTCAACGGTTACCAGCAGCAACATCCATGTGCGTATCGACGAACGACTTTGCCCACACGAGGAGAGAGAGAGAGAGATCTTCCTCTCTTGCGTCTGCCAAACCGACCTCCCTCCCGACCCCAATGACTAAGCAAGCCTTTCCTCGATAAGGGCTTTGGAAAACCCACCCCATCCCTCCCCCCCCTCTGCTTAAACACTCGCGCGGAGTAGGTCGATGGCTTGTCGAAAACGTGACGTAGGAAACCCCATGTACAAGCCCCACATATCGAGTCTGTCTTTTCACGATGGAAAACATCAACGTCGTGCTACCCTTCAAGCTGTGCAAACCACGACGATAAAGAACGACGGGGTAAAGAGTGAGGGAGGGGGGGGGGGAGGGTTGTTATGGAAGATCTTATCAGGCGTCATCTGGGCGACTGTAAAAAGAAAATCGAGGATGACGTTTCCGTGCTACAAATTGGACGAAAAAAAAAAAAAAAATAGTTACTTTTATTCTAGAATCGTGTGCCAGATTTGTTCTTTATTTTTTTATTCGATTAATCGCGTGATTTAGATGTGAACGTTCAGTGTGAGTCTATGAACAAAGTTGATCTCGTTATTACGTCATTGGACAGTTTTTATTCATCGTTAATTTGTGATATCAGATACACGTGATTCGTGTGTGTGTGCGTTTGTGTGTGTGTGTGTTTTCGTGCATATCGTCACGCGAGATATTGCAACAGAATAGCGACACTCAACATTAACGATCCTCAACTATTTAGCCGAGCATGAGTGGGAACAATGAGCGAGCTGGGATAGTGAAAGACAGAGAGAAATTGGTCGCATCAACAAGTGGTGTGGCACGTGTGACACGCGCGCCCCCGCCTTCATGGACTTTCGTTCTACCCCAGGAGAGGTATTTCGCACATACATACATATATATATACTTGTATATCTATGTATAAACATAGGTGTGTCATGTACACCTCATAACCTCAACTGTGTTCGCTGTCTGCTAGCTTTAAAAAGCTCACGCAACAAACCCCCGGACGTAATGCACCAAATTATGCCGACTGGGGGTAGTCAATTTTTTTCTCTCAAATGTTTCGGTCTGCCATTTAATTGGCATTGCCCCATGAATTTTTTGTGAAGTCTCCACCTTGATTCGAGGTGGAAAATTTGATAAACGAACATGTTAACACAAAAAATACAGAAAACAAATTTTTTTACACCAACACGTGTAGCACATATTCCCTGAGAAGAATTAAATAGAGATAAAAAAAGAAAACTAAATGGAATATTTTAAATATCGTATTAATTAAATTTTCGAAGATATTATTTTAAGAATGTTTTCCAGACTCGCGATTTAATTTCCCGAGAATTCCCAGATGCCCCGAAGTCATCGCGAATTCCGTGACGTTTCCGCTCCCCCTCCCCCTTCCCCCTTCCCTCCGCCCCCCTCGACGGTCATTGCCCGCGTCTTATCTCAACGTTTTTACCGTTAAAAATAATTTTCAACCCACAAACATTAACGTATCTTCACTTTAACGTTCACGACAATCAAACGAATACACTTTTCTCCACGAGAAAGCAAATAAAAAATGTAAAAAAAAAAAAATCAATCCCATCCGACGACGTTCATGCGATACGGGGGAACAAGCAACGATTATCCCAACGGGGCAGAGTCCATTGGCAAAAAGGTTGCGGCAGCGTCGTACGCCATTGATGCCCTCCCTGGAGAAAAAAAAATCAAGGACGAGGGCTTTTCGTTATCACCGACACAGTCGGATTTCGCGCAAGGACCCGAGGAATGCCCAAGCGTATTGTCAGTGCGGAACGAGGGTGGAGGGGGAGGGGGAGGGGGGGGGGTGTCCCTCCGGAAAAGCGTATAGCGCCGGAAGCATCGTTGCCAATATTTATCGGCCGAGGCATTGGCGACACCACAACCAGGCTCTCTCTCTCTCTCTCTCTCTCTCTCTCTCTCTCTCTCTCTCTCTCTCTCTCTCTCTTCCGTGGCCCGACAAACGAAGCTTCGCCGCCGGCTAGCGAACCCCCAACGAGAAGACGAGGAAACATATAGAACGACGAAGAAAGAGAATGTAAAAAAAACGAAGCAGAAGAAAAACGAACAAAAAAAAATAATGCACCAGCGATACGAGGGAAATGGCCGGACGCTGATGCCAAGCAACAGAAGAGAAGAGTTGCCCCAAGGGAGTATCTTCGTCGGGTAATGCATTGAACGCAGTGTGGAAGAGAGCCGTTGCACATCCACGGAGACCTCTCAATTTCTCTCGCAGCTTTTACCTCGTTTGCCGGGTCGCGGCTGTGCGACGCGAACTCGTTCGCTCGACGCATTTTCCAACCCGTGCCTAGTGTAAACCGTATCTATATATATATATATATGTGTGTGTGTGTATGTATGTATATATATAAAGTGCAAGCACTGTCCAACCGATAACCGCGTTTGGATGCATCAAACGAGAAGCATCGCGTCGTGCCGCCGTTGCGTCGTTTGCGGGGTGTAACATACTCGACGATGCTGCTGATGCTGGTGGCTTTCAATCTCTCTGTCTCTCTTTCTCCGGTACGGCCAATGACGATGACGAGAACCGGGACATCGGTGAAGCCTCGTGGTGAGTCTGTTGCGAACGAGCTTCAACAACGACGGATCGAACCATCGATCGTCTTTCAAACTCGTTGGTTTGAAAGCGGAAAGAACGTGCGTTCTCCACCCCAGAGACAAGGTGCTTCGTGCGCCATCGTACACGTCGATTTTCATAAAAGAGATTCTGAAGACAGGGAGAGACAGAGAGAGTAAGGGGGGGTGAAGGGGACGGAGAAGGACGTGACAGGTTTACCCCATTTATCAACGTTGAATCACGGTAGCGATATTTTTTTTTCTTTTTTTTTTGGTAACAATGTGGATGGGAAAAAACGTAAATCATATTTTCTTTGAAATGATTTTTATTCAATTATTGGTTCGTCATGGAGAAGAAAGCTGGGTGATAGTGGGGAATTTTGTTTTTTTTTTTAAAGAGAGAGAGAGAGAGGGTGTTGAAATTGGAATTTTTTACATCCAATGATAAATATTTTTTTAGATGAATATTATATTGAAAAATAATCTGCAATCTGAAATTTGAAATTTGCTTTTGAGAATTGTGATGAAAATTGTAATTCCGTGTGTGTGTGAAGAACGACCACGGGGATGATGTTTGGGACAGCGGGAGAGCGAGAGAGAGAGAGCATATACCAGGACGGATAAGGTATGCGTACAAAGCCGGGTACGTGCGTTACATCGTAGACGAGATTCAATTAAACGGAACCGAGTGAAACACACAGTGGTTGGACGTGGTAGATAGGGAAAGCCGAGAGAGGTGTCAATGGGATATCCGGCTGCGGGAGAACAATGGAAGCGCAACGTGTGACCTCAACCGTCTGCGGAATCGCGAGCTTCGAACTAACCTCGTGGCCTGCGCGCGCGCGCGCGTCGCTTTCGTATATACTGCGTAATATTGCTCTCGCGTCATTTCGTGAAAAGCGATAATGCGCTTTGAAGTTTTGACGTGCATAGCGGCCCCGTGGCCCTTCTGTGCGTGGGTCCAATCTTGTGGTGTCGGAAAGTTTGTGTTATTACTAGTTTGTCGCTGATATATTAATCAATTCCATTGTGAATACGTTATATGATGTTATTTTTTCATCAATTTTATCGTCGTCTTTATTTGGAAGTTGGTGAAATGACAAATGGCGAAATTATATATTAACTATACATGGGTCTGGGCATGTATGGTATATAATGTCTATATTTCGTCGATATATAGTCTGTAGATATTTTTTTTTATTCGGGAAATGCTGAAAAAGTTATAAATGAACTATTTAAGGGACTGGGCATGTATAATCTATATTGCGTCACTCTGCGTCACACTCAACTCGCCCACTGCGCCAACTTGCCTCGCGGGCCAGTTGCCTCGTCGGTTTTACGATCCCCCGAGCCGTTCGATGTAAAAATTCGTCCGGCTTGAGATGATCCAACGAGGCAACTCAGCCAAGGGCCAGGTCGATTAAGAGGCACTTTTAACCCAAAAGGCACAGCTCTCGACAACGATGACATCGTAATCCATTCCCGAAACTCGAAACGACGTTGCAATTAAATTTGATCCGTCTACGGTCACCCAAGTGGAAGCTAAAGTCTCTTTATCATCTGCGTTCACTCAAAAGGAAAATTGTGAAAAAAAAAAAACAATTTTTTTTTTCAAACACCTTGGTCGTTGGTAAAACTCGAGAGTCTTTCAGAAAGACAATAGTGGCCAGATTCACGTATACAGAGTGAGCCGGTAGTTCGCTTAACCACAATAAAAATGAAAAAAAAAAAAAATTGCTAGAATAACGAAATATATATATATCGCAAAATATCGGACACCCGCGATGAAACCCGAGTAGCCCGACGACAACAGGCCTCGGGCCAATTTGAAAAATTCGTGTAATCGATCCGAGACGAAATCGAATCAACCAAAACGATTCATAAACAATTTGTGTGTTCACACCGTCGTACAATGTGGTATTGGGAACAAAAAAGTGATAAAATAAATTATCATCGGTACAACGTTATGCATTGCGATGGAACCGGTGTCCCAAGGGGAAAAAATATCATATATAGTCTATGTATAAACTATATATATGAGATTGGGTATATATATAGTCTTTGCATCGACTTTATTTAGACTATGCATCGACTTTATATAGACTTTGCATAGCCTATATAGATTATACAGAGACTATTCGTAGACTATATAGACTATACATAGTATATAATCATTATACAGAGACTATAAATAGACTATATATATTGTACAGAGACTATACAAAGACTATATAGACTATACATAGACTATATAGATTATACAGAGACTATACGTAGACTATACAAAGACTATATAGACTATACATAGACTATACAGATTATACAGAGACTATACGTAGACTATACAAATACTATATAGACTATACATAGACAATATAGACTATGCATATACTATACATGGACTATGTAGACTATACATAGACTATATATTCCCAATTGTAGATATAGTTACACATAATTTTTTTTCACTTGGGGTTATCCATGGATTTGCTAGTCGATGATTGGGGAAACTGCCATGCAGTTTGGTTTGTACCAAATACGAAGCATCGGTTCTGCGGCTCCACGCAATAACACAGACTTAGTTATTACACACACATATATATATATATGTATATAAATATATATATATATATATGTATACGCGTAGACGATCGTATGTATATGCGAGTATAGAGATACGGATTTGCACAGAGAGACGTAGAACCATGGATCTCGGGCGAGCGGGTGCCGCTTGGATTCCGTATCAATCACGGTATGGGACTAGGGGTACGTGGTTCTCGCGCCGGGATACCACAGAGAGCTTCGTACAGGCGGACGAGGGAGGGGGGGGGGGGTAGGGACGCGGACGAAGCAAACGCGGACGGCAAGCAACGACGGGTATCTCTTGAGAACGTGGTTGTGGAATTGAGGTGCACGGGGGCGTATATAGGAATGAGGATTCAACGGTAGACTCGGGATTCGAAGGTACGCCAGCAGGTGGAGTAACCGAGAGAGGGCCGCGCGAATAACATCGCCACCCCCTTCCCTTCCGCCCCCCCCCCCCCCAACAACCCACTTCTCATGCATTCCCGAGTGTATCCATGATACCTAATCCGTATCGTGAATTGCTCCGACTTTGCCAAAGAATGAACTCCACCGACGAACTACTCTTGTCGTCCTCTATGTCGTCGACAAGGAAAAAACAAAAAAAAAAAAAAAAAAAATTCGAATCCACGTTCTTTCGAAAAAAAAAAATGAGACCGCACGAATAAAATGGAAAATCCACCAACAACCTTTATGATGGAAACTACGTGATGCGTAAATTCACATTTTGTTACGCAACTTTCGAAAGAAAAAAAAAAGTTTCCGAATGGATAAATCGGGGAAAACCGATTTTTTTGGCAATTCTACGCGAAACATTTTTTACAGAAAAATTGAATTAGTTTAGAGACAAATGGAATTGAATCACGATGTTCGATTTTCTATGACAAAGTTAGATCACGACTTTATGTGATTTTAAGTGTCAGAGAATAAAAAAACTGATTTGAAAAAATAGTGAGAAATTGTTTTCCCAGTTTTTTTGTTTTTTTTTTTTCATAAAAGTGTTAGAAAAACATGGTAGGGCTAGATGGGTTCGTTTCGAAATAAGTATTTCCAGATGGAGCCACTACGTTATTCGTTCTAGTTTCCACATACGAGATAACGGAATTTTCCGCTTACTATTAATGGCTCGATCAGTGGGGCGGATGGAGATATAGAACCTCGTTCTCGGAAACCTAGAAGGGTAAACGCGTGGAAGAGCAAAAAAAAAAAGAATATATAAAAAAATAAAATAAAAAAATAGAATAGAAAAACACATATAATGTAATCAAAGGTACAACGTTCAACGTCCCAGAGAGACCATCAAGCGCCGCCTCGCCCATTCGAAACCATCCACTCGCAAAAACGACGATTGTTACGTTTTTACCGAATATAACGATGAGCCACGCTCTGTATCTCTCCACTATTTTTATTTTTTATTTTTATTTTTCATTTTTTTCTTTTTTTTTCTCCATATTTCACGAATCGAGGGTATCGCAGTGACAGATTGTTCGAATAAATATATATACATAAATATACGTCAAGTTACATCGATAACACCGACATTTTATTATCGAGCACGAAAAGGGGTCGTAACGCGTGTATATATGACTCCATCGTGAGGTCAGCGGTCGAGGAAACCGGACGGTTGTTTGTCCGTGAATTGCAATGAGGTGGGGGAAGAGGGGGGAGGGGGGAGGACTGCGATGGGGAGGTTTGTCGGACTAGCTGCGGTGCTATAGGAGAGTAGCTCATGGACGTCGACACTGGAACCGTGGATATAACGTATTCCGTTTCTCCGAGGGGACCCTAAATAATCCGCATTATGACGGAAGGACAGTGATAAATTTTGGCACGAGCCACGAGACAGGCCGGACGCTGATTAGATACCGCCCGCTCACCGAGAGATGTACACCAAGCCACTCGGGGAATTGAGAGGTAACCAGACAGTCAAACCACCCGGGCAGAAATCTCCTCGTGGTAAGATGGATTGTGGCCGCGGTGCATTCACTACGGTTAAAGTAACATCGTTTGACGTCCAGTATTTCGTATAACCATCGAAAAATAATGATGTTTGAGGGGGCGGGGGTGTCTCCGTCGTTGGAAAAACATACAACCCGTTATGTATTATCTTTCACATCATTATTTTATATTGATGCAACGATGATTACGGAATAATAACGTTTTTCAATTATTTATGGATGCATGACACATGTATCGATGATATCAAAACATTTTTTTAGATTTTAGTATTCCGAAAAAAAACGTGAAAAATTTCAAAACGATTCGCTTAACCATTTGGAAGTTATTGGAGGATAAAATTCAATTGGTGGCTATGTTCTTGTGGGAAATTAGGGCATTGAGGCAATTATTGATGACAAAAAAAAAGAACTAAAATCGAGAAAAAAAAAGTTTACAACAATTTCAGTTTGTAGAATGAGCATTGATGATTGTCCACAAAAAAAATGCAGATCGATCGACCTTGAATATTCATTATTCGATATTTAGTATTAAAAAAGGTTTGAAAAAATATGATACGAGATGTAATTATGTCGATGGCTATCATGTTGATGTATTTTTACGATATTCAATAATTAAGAATTTTTCCAGCATCCACAAAGCAGTTTTAATCGAGATTTCTCAGATTATCGTACTTTTAGCTGGGACTGTACGTGCCATACCTCCTTAAAATACTGAAATCACCTTTGACGTTGGATTCCCAAAATGTTCAATGTCCATAATGGCCGAACGAATAGGGGGCCGAATGGAGACGAAAAAAAAAAAAATGAACTCGTTTCCAACGAAATTCGATATTTGAGGATTTTCGTGAGGGCTTATTACGATTGTGCGATGTAATTTATCGAATGGAAACGATGGTACGAATATATAGGTATTGCAGCGAGCCTCGTGGTAATGCTATATAATTCGATTACGCGTTATAGCCCTACTCCGACCCGCTGCCAATGGCACCTGGGCCAGTCTTGAATTTATGTATAGATCAAGGGTGGGGCTTCGATGCAAGCCAAGCATTAGAGGGGGTTCACGTGTGGTTATAGAACTCGATCTTATATCAGCCGAACGATGATTGGTCGGTCGATAATGACACGTGAGGGGTCATACATATGGGCAAAACGAAAAACGGTCATCGAATGTAGATTCATGTAATAATGACGAATCATCGACATGATCGAATATCGTCTGTCATACGTCAGTCTTTCATTATAAATTTGTAAAAACCCATTTTTTTTACAAATAAAATCGTTAATCATAATTTTAATCATTTTATAAAATCGAAACTTACTACATGAATGATGGTTCATGTATACGAATGTAAATATATATATATATATATATATATATATATATATATATATATATTCATTATATATGTATATATAGTATCAAGACTGCAATTATTGGAAAATGAAAACCAGCCGGAAAATTAGCGTTAAATCGGTACCCCGAAAATCGATCCTTCCAGGTTGTACCAATTATCGGGTTATGAATGGGGAATGAACAATCCGATCGGGCATCACGACGTTTTCACGCTAAAAAATAATGATGCCAGTCAAGATGGAAGAAGCGAAGACGTTGGGATTGACATCATAGAGAATTTATCGAACAAAAATGAGAAAGCAAAGATCGACGCTACGTAATAATGTAGATTGAAAAAAAGAAAAGAAAAAAAATTGATACCAGAATATATCATAAATATCATAAAAAATATAATCATAAATCGACGATCGTCACCGACGACCCGAATAACTTGGTAATCAAGACATGCATCATTATTTGCAGATTCGCCGTCATAATTATTCTTAGCAATAATTAAACAAGCTGATGTATCGAAAAATATTGTTAAAATAATCGCGAAATGTCAACAAAAAAAAAAAAGAAAATGTTTACTCGAGTCAAGGCAATGTCGGCCATTGTACAAGTATCGCGTGATTCGATCCTCGAACGTTCTCCGATGTGCTTATTCGTCTTGCGGAAAAAATTCAAAGACTGCAGATTCCTTCGTACCGACCGAGTTGACTGCGTTAAAAAAAAAGTGATGTACGACTGTGGCAGTGTCGTGTCGTACTTGCCGGAGCATTCGCGAATAAATGAATCGCGATGACAATGAAGATACTTCTTCCAGGTAGATCTCGCGGGATGGTTGCATAATACGTCATATGCCGCCCTACGACCGGCGGTAGCAAAACGGTTACGACGCCATCGCTCAGACGATCTTTCGGCGACGTTAAATTCTCACGAAGCACGAGTCCTGGCCTCGTTTTGCAATGCCCACTTCTTCGGGTACTGAAGTGCAGATGGCGGTGATGATCTATCAGCCGAGTCGGCGATAAGACATTGTCGTGTGCTATACGGTGTTGCAGTCCACATGGCGAAAAGGGGGTGGCTCGTAAAAAGAAAAACTTCTGATTGGACGGTCTGAGGTATCGCGATGCTTCAAAAAATGTTACGTTTACGATTGATGGAACAATAACGATCCTGTTCTCGAAACGCGTCACATTTTGACAAATATAATCGCGACAAATGTATATCAATTTAATGTTATTCAGGAATTTGGAAAAAATCTGGTTTACTGGCCAACCATTTATTTTATTTTATTTTATTTTATTTTATTTTATTTTATTCTATTTTATTTTATTTTATTTTATTTTATTTTATTTTATTTTATTTTATTTTATTTTATTTTATTTTATTTTATTTTATTTCATTTTATTTTACTTTATTTTATTTTTTTATTTTTTTATTTGTTGTGATCCATAAATTGTCTTGTTTTTCAAAATATTTCAGCAATCTCGGATCGAAATTTTCACCCTATAAATCCAAATTGGAAATTGAACCGAGGTTGAAATATTTTTTAACCTTCGTTTCACCTTTCGAGTCAGGTTAAACATTTTTCATTCGTTATTTCACCTTCGCTTCACCTTGGAAACTTGAAAAATGGGAAACAAGTGCAGATTTGTAGGGTGAATAAAATTGAAACTCGAATAAGAATTGCTTATAACTTCATTCTACTTTCAACCTTCTTCACCCTAAATGTGATGTTGAAATAATTTGAAATAAAGGTTGAAAAAAAAAAAGAAAAAAAATTTGACGTTCATTCGAATGAGTTAGTATCAATAGTGTTAGTATTATTAGTAATAGACGTACCTCAAACGTCTCGACTCGTGACATTCGTGGTTTTCGTAATTATTACCCCGTGGAGGGGTGGAGGTTGCATCCTGACTGGACTGGGTTGACTCGTGCGGTAAATTAAGGGTGCATGGGGCGAGGGGAAGGAAGTTGCAACACACTGACGTGTCAACAAAACGCTACGGCACAGCGCGTGTTTGCTATCCAACAAACCTAAATGTGTGGAAGCTTTGGGAATTACAGTTCATGCGCTGCAGGCTGCAATGGATTTGTACGGATAAACCTTGTGTGTGAATGTGTGTGTGTGTGGGTGTGGGGGTCATATCGTGTTTGGCGAAAATTATGCGTTCAACCCTGGTTATAGTTGAATGACGAGAATTTCACCCGATCAAAGAGACCGCATTGATAATAAAAATGATAAAATGGAAAAAGAAAAAAATTAAAAATAGTGAAGTTGAACCACTGCGTCCGGCATTGAGGCAATCAAATTACCGCTCACTCCAATCAAACGCAGTTCGCTCGACGTTTCAACTTACAACCCTTTCACAACGCAACGTGTAACAATCAAAACCCACTGACCTACAGTGGTTACGGAAAATGGGCTCGGAGAAAGGGCCCAATTGTGTTAGTGTGTTTTTTAATAACAATGTTCGTAAAAATTTTTTATGAAAAATGCATTTTTATTACCACGAAGGTTTATTATTTTTTGTATTCATCACGCGAGAGTTTAAAAAAAATATATGTTTATATTTTTCAATTGTTATGATCTTTAGAATGACCCCACAATATAATAGCAAAAAAAAAACAATTACTCACGGACACAACCGAAATAATAATACAAACGATGATTGAAAAAAAAGAAAACAATTGAAAAAAAAAAAAATAAAAAATAAAACAAATAAAACAAATACAATCCTATGCATCTGAAACTTAGAATCAAACGTATTTCACCGAGTTCATTGAAATTCGAACGATCGTGTTTCAATTGAATTGCTCTACTGGTCCATCTGTATTCTCTCGGCCGTCAGAAGCAACGAACAAAAGCGAACTTTATTTAATTTGATCTATCGCGATCGTTGTTTTTTTTTTCATCTCTTCGCCCCCCTCGCACGAAAGACGAAGGAAGATCACGAGAGAGCAAAAAAAAAATAGATCTACGAAGAAAAAGTGTGGAAAGTAGCGAGGGATTCGGAAATTCTCAAGGCATCGCAACTTGTTGAGGCGAAGGGTGGAAACGGAGCCTCTTCTCTTTGACTCCCTTTCTGTGTCTCTCTCACTCTCCCCATCTCTCTCTCTCTCTCTCTCTCTCTCTCTGTCGTCCTCGCTTTATATCACCCTCTTCCCACGGATACCAGATCTAAGACTCTCGAGAAATTATATTGACACGAACAAATCCGCGACCCAATTTCCACACTTTCCTTCCCTCTCTCGTCCTTTGCATTTCGTAATTGAAAATTTTTTTTTTTCGCATCCGTTCGCAGCTTACGTATCAACTTTATTTTCGTTGTTTCGTAAATTTATATTATTCTTTTCATCGATCAATAATCATTATTGTCCTTAGAAATTATTTTTCAAAAAAAGTAACAAAATTACAAAATGAACGTTTGTGCGAAAGTAAGAAAAATAAAAAAATTGAAAAATAATAGAAAAAGAAAATATATGAAATGCAATGTCTAGAAAGGACATGATGCACCGTACACGCCGGGCTCTTCCATCCGCGATTCCGTGAAACTCGTGATGCATTATGCGAATTGTAGAACGCGTTTGGGGGCGGGGGGAGGAGGAGGGGGGTGAGTTTACGGAGAATTGTATATTTGTGTTTGTGTACACAACGCGAGAGGGATGGAACCGAAACAGTTCGGATAGACGCATCGTCGAGTAACCGTGGAAACTATAACTTTGTCCCAAAACTTTCGTATGTAAGCGCAAGATTACTGCCGGGACGTCTCCGGCTTCCGCGATTTGCGAGGTAAACCAGATGTACGTACATATGTACACACACGTACATCTACTCCCTCCCCATGTCTCTCTCTCTCTCTCTCGCTGACGCAGAGACACGATTCTCCACCCAAAACGCACATCCAAATTTCGCAAGTGTCGGAAAATTCACGTACGTCCTCTCGTGGACTGCCACATTAATAAATAACGGATTCATTGGCACGACAGAAATTTGACAACCTCGTCTATCTCACCAGTCAAATACAAATAGATGGCTCACATTTTACGATAATGATAAATTCATCATCGATGCATAATTTCAACGATACGATGTACGCTCGTGACGCACGTTATTTCAAATTGAGATTCGGGGAAATTAATTTTCATCGTTTCGAATATTGCAATTTTAATTGTCTCGAGAAACCAATTATTCAGCTATATGATTTTTTTAATCGTTCATCACGGATGTTAAATTTTGAAATTTTTCCTTTTTTCCCAGGCACAAAAGTTTAATCGGTTGTTGAAATATTGTTTTATAATTAATCGATGGAGCTCGGAGAATTTTTCACGAAATTCTGTGATTGAAAAGTTTGTGAAGCATCGACGAACGTTTGGAGGAATGATTCTACGTTCGTTCGAAAAATTGCAACCATATGCAATTATTATAAAAAAAGCCACGATCCAAAATGGATAATATATACAAAAAAAAGAAAAACAAAACGAAAAAACTGGACAATTCGCGATGGTTAAAAAAAAAATCGACATCGACAGAGCGTACGATGTTGATGCGTGTAACTCACGCGACTATACGTAATATCGACAACAGCCTGTGGGTTTGTGTCAGAACGATGTTCGAACGATTGGTACTGGGTGACAATTGTTTCGCGTTGCGAGATTTTCACTTGAAAAAGCGTGACGGAAAGTTGTGGCATCGGTTGGGTCAAGGGAGAGCGAGAGACGATAGAGAAAAATCGGAAAGCCGTGTGTATGTGCGCCCTGTGGAAGCCCTCTGTGCAGCTGTGGACCCCCGGTATCGCACATGCCAGGTGAAAAGAAATGGAGCGATGCGACCGAATGGCACATGTAGCAAGCACACGAGACGATTTAGTGTGCTGTGAGTAAACGTCGATGCGAAATTGAGTTGTGAATAGGATAGCGAGGAGTGAGATAGAGATAGAGAGAAAGAGAGAGAGAGAGAGAGAGAGGGAAAAAGGGAGAGGTAAAGTTAGTCGTGACGTTCGTATACAGATGGCCGCCCGAACTCCTGGAGCGTGGGAGTAGGGATTCAGGGACGGTCTGTGGCGGACGTATTTTCGCCCAGGCATAGCAATATATGGGTCAACTGGATGTTGTGATATCGTACGTTGTGTCTACCCGGTCTAACTCCGATATTTATGTATCTACATGTGTATACGTATATGTACGTATTGTTCCCCAGTTCTACCATTAACGTGTTACAACAATAGAGCTTGAATATGAGCCAACAGCACCAACAACAAGCCATTCTCGTAAAGCAACGGTGACATATCCCAATGAAGGCAAAGAGGGGACCGTAGACGATGAGTCTAAGCGATATTCTTCGCTGTGCAAGTATCGTTCGAATATAT
>OY759160.1:8668020-8847720 GCA_963662125.1 Diplazon laetatorius | reverse complement strand
GTCAGCACGCGTGTAATCCTCGAGAATGAGAATCGAGAAGTCCAAGCCAAATTTTATTGCTCGAAGATACGCGTTCGCGAACTTCGAGCAATATAAATCTTTCGATGGGTTCGCTTGTCCGATCGTTTCAGTCCCAGATTGACTTTCATCGTGTCCCAGAAGCATCCGAATCTGTTCCCGAATCTTTTCGGCTGCTCAGCAAATCCAACGGCCGTTTTCCCAACGATAATTCTTCGTTTTTTCATTGGCAAGTCCGTGTCGTTCGGGTGGATCCGAACAAGTTGTTCATGACCTCGTCTCATCGTGCACAGTCGGTGTGTCACAAGAGCGTCTTCGGCGCGACTCGCGGCTCCGACGTCCGGGGAACGAAAAAATAAACTACGGTACAGCAATCAGGGAAGAAGGGTCCAAGATGCGTCATGACTTTCACGCCGGTATCGAACGTAGAATGGATATCGCAACAAGACAACGACCCGAAACACCGCAGCCTCATGTGCAGCCCATATAGCGGACAAACTGGAAAATTACAGCATCGTCTTGGACTTGGCCCCGCACAATCCGCCCAGCACACGAATTCAATGGAGGAACGTGTGGTCCGCGATGAAACATAAGCTACGAGAGAAAAAAAAAAGAACAACTTGTGTTCATGCCGCACCAGCTAACCCGACGGATTCGCGGTATCTGGAAATGTGTTACCCGGCTCGTGCCGAAAGTCCGGTGGAAAGTACATGCTGCCCCGCGATGCTGGCCAAGCTCTGGATCGACGATGATGGACATTGGACCCCGTACTGGACCAAATCGCATCTTAGTTCGAGCACTCTGCTTTCAACCTCAGCTATTGATTTTCACAAATATTTACATTCTCCGGGAGATACGCGGACGACGCTCTTGTGGCCACTGGACCGTGATTGTCCAGCACCTTTCATGCTCCACAGTTTCGCCAAATCTTTCAAGACAAATGGCAAAATCAAAATAAACTACGACCTAAAAATAATCCAATTCGAGTCAAGCACCACCCGGATTCCTCAAATGAAGTCACGAATAACAGCTCCACGAAGAAAAGAATCAATGAAAAAATAAATTTAAACAAAGCCCCCCTTCTTTGTCTTTAAGGAAAAAGAAGCAAACGAACGAAAAAAAAAAATTAAAAAAAAAAAAAAAAACGTTGCCAAGTGTTACGGATCTTTCGAGCTTATCTATAGCCCATTTTCGAGCCATTTGCCGTGTTCAAATGTGCATTCGCTCCCGGTTCTGACGGTGCATACGAGCGCAGCGAGAGTGCGTCTGAGAGGGGGCAGGCTCGCGAGTGAAGTTTCATTCTTTTCTTCTTTTTCTGTTTTTTTTTTTTTTTTTTGTTGTTTCTTCTTTATTTCTTCTTGTATTTTTTTTTCCCCACCGCAAAGCTGCGTCGGTGAGGGAGTGAGCGCGAGATACTCTCGAAACAGAGTGTACGTACTTGGTATGTACGAATGGTTATGGGTATATATGTATATATATATATATATGTGTATGTGTGTGTGTACGTGTAGCCCGTGACGTTACGGTTTGTGTGTAAGTAGCGGGGCAGGGTCTATGCCCTGATGCTCAACTCCACTCGACGACCACGCTGTGCGCGAGTCCCTCGGCTCGCGCCGAGGGACTACGTTGTTCCCCCCCCCCCTCCGCCGGTCCTCTTCTCCTTCGAACCGTAAAACCGCGCTCTCCACCTTTATGATCCGAACGAAGAAGGAGCTGCTGCTGGTGCTGCTGGTGGTGGCTCACACCGGGACCGATTAAACACCACCGAAACCTACCGACCAACATATCGCACAACATATATATATATCTAATATATATACGAAAAAAAAAAATCTCGATGGCCAATTTTGATTTTTCTTCCTGTTGTTCTTTCTTTTTTCTTTTTTTTTCTTCTAAATTGTCGCGAGACTTGTATTCCAAAATGCAAGACTATAAGTTTTCTATTTAATTTTCTTACTATTCTTTTTATTTTTCTTCTTTTTTTCTTCAAAATTATTGTCGAGACTTATATTCCCCAAATGCAAGAATATCAGTTGTTCATTTTATTTTGTCATCTTCAATTGTTTTCTTCTCCGTCTGAAATTTTTTATGTTTTTTTTGGGGAATTGTCGCGAGACTTACATTCCGAAACGCAAGAATAGAAATTTTCCATTCAATTTTTTTCTTATTATTCTTCTTCTTCTTTTTTATTTAGAAATTGTCTCGAGGATTATATTCCCAGACGCAAGAATACAAGTTCTCCATTCAATTTTGTCATCTTCAATTTCTTTCTTCTATTTCTTTTTTTTCTTTTTTTTTGTAATTGATGCGAGACTTATATTCCGAAATGCAAGAATATAAGTTCTTCATTTAATTTTGTCATCTTTAATTTTTTTTTCTTTATTTCATATTTTTATTTTTTATTTTTTGGTCTTCAATCTTTCACTTACACAATGTATTGTTCACAGAGAGGGAGAGCCGCATGGATGCTTTCTCGACCTCCGTCTTCGTCGTACCGGACAACGAGTACGAGGTCGGAACTTAAATTGTATGCTTCAATTGTATCGCGACAAGGCAACAAGTATGCTAAACATTTTTTTTTGCAAATTCCTTTATGATGAGCATAGAAACCTTATATCAGGCTTATTTACACCCTCGTCACGGATGGGCATTAATTAAATGAAAATATATTTGAAATACTTTCTCAAACAAATAATCATAATCAATTATATCACGGAACAATTTTTATATCGATACAATTCTAAAACCATTAGGAAATAATTTTGAATAATTATTTGTTTTGAATCAATTTTGATATTTCACAGCCCCTGATCAACGATTATTTCGTGAAAAAAGTATTTCAAATGAATTTTCATTTAATAATAAATTATTGTGTAACACAAAATTGATTGCAATTTTTATGTTTTCGAGTCTCGCTGTAGGTCAGAATGATGCGAATGGTAACAAATGTGCGATGATCGGTTGCTCTAAAACTAGATCTTATGACTGGGGTCCTAACGGACCCCACGCCGAAGCTGAAAAGAAAAAAAAGAACTTTTTGCTGATTTCTCCAGGTTTTCGCTATTCGAATGGGTTTTCCTTCATCGACTAGATGTTAATGTGAAATGGAGCGGGCGCAAAGTGAATCATTCAAGTCCGGAACTCCGCACGCATGAAATGGGCGTTTTCAAGCGGGGTCTGAAATCGATCACTTTGCGGCCGCTTCGCATGCACGAAATGACGCGTTTTCCAGGGTGGTCTGATGAAAAAAAAATGATTTTTCCAACAACAATAATACAAAACGGGTTACGTTCCAACGTAGACCGTAGCAATTGCATTGTGGAAGCGGATGGAGAGAGAGATAACTTAGCTTAAGGTCATTGAGCCAGGGTTGTTATTAAAGCGAGACACACGGGGGGGGGGGTGTATAATGGTATGGGATAGCGTAATAATGGATCATTAATCTTGATTCTATCGTTGGTAGCTAGTGAGTAACGTCGATAATGTATTATTCTCGAGACTTACGTACCAAGCCGGAAAGCTTCGAAGATTGTCGGTGCGCGAGTATTATTACACCGTACGGTGTGGGGTCGTTCACGCCGTACGAAGAAAATCTGTCGTGAGCCCTCCGCCCCCCTCCCCCCTCTCTCTTGCCGCCCCGACCCTGCACGAAGCGCCACCGACTGTACGATAATTCAAGGTAAATAGTTAAACGATGATTGCACAGTGGCAACGTACTACCTCATAACGATTATTGCACGTTTTCGTAAACGTTGACGAGAAAATTTTCGAATTCGGTGTCTTTAACCCTCTTTAGTCACGATTCACAATCAGTAAAAATTGCGAAATCTCATTTTTCATTTCAAGAATGATTCTTAAATGTTCGAAAATCATTTTTAAATGTTAAAATTGATGTTTAAATGTTCAAAAATACTTTTCAAATGTTAAAAATGATTTTTATGCATTAAAGATGATTTTTAAATATATTGAAGATGATTTTCAAGTGTTTAAGAATTATTTTTAAATGTTTAAAATTATTTTTAAATATCAAAAAGAATTTTCAAATGTTGAGAATGATTTTCAAACAAAAATTCTTAGAAAATTTCAAACCTTTCTTCACACATATAAATTTATATAACAGCCACAATGGATTTTTTAACGTGCCAAAAAAAAATGTTCAAGAAAACAAGAAGAAAAAAAAACGACTTTTCTCACTGAAATTGCCATAACTTTTTTCAAGTCCCAAGGACCTTCGATTTCATTACGTCAACGTGACAATATTTTAGGTTGAAAATTCGATGGGTCACAATTTTATCCAGTGTGACTACATAAAAGGGTTGAGCAATTATTCCACAGTAGCAACGCACGCATATGTATATATAAACCTAACAACGATTATCGTACGTTTTCGTGAACGTCGACGAGAAATTTTACGAATTCGTATTTAACATTGGATTGCGATCGTGTGTGGCAAAGGACGTGTGTGTGTGTGTGTGTGTGTGTGTGAGTGTGAGTGTGTGTGTTGGACCGGAACGTATGTAACGATTGTGTACACGGGGGAGGAGTAGTATGTATCATATTATTCCGTCTCCGTGTGTACCCATCGTCGTTTCTCGGTCTCCCTACGTCCGCAAACGTGACGCAGGCGTGTCGCCACGAAACGCAAGAGTTAACTGTCGGTGTAGGGACGGTTGAACAGTGATGGAAGATCGTATGAGTTGAAACGAGGGAGGGAGAGAGAGAGAGATGAAAACGTGGATAGGTGGATGATATAATGGTCGCATACCGATGCCGATTCTACTTCACGTGGTTTACTCCGTGAATACAAATTTGTTTGATGTCGCCATACCGGCCATACCGGCCATACCGATCGCGTTCGGGCTCCTCGTTGCCAGCCAGGATATTCCAAGTTAAAAAATTATATATAAACTGTATGTAGGTACGGAACTGGGCATATATAGTCTGCATATAATTTATGAATATTCTATGTATAATCTATATATATTAGGGTGGTCCTTATTTGGGGTCAAACATTTTTTTTGTCCCTCCCATGGGCTTGAATGTCTCTAAATAAATGATTTTTACGGTAGCCGAGGGCCCAGCCTCGTAGATCAATTCCAAGTACCTCCCCAAAGCCCTCGAATTTTGCTATTCGATTGACATACGATTTTTCGCACCCCATATTTTATATTTTTTTCTTGTTCCTCAAAAGCTTCGATAAAGTTCTTTGTAACTCGGAAACTATGTGAGATACGACGATAATGCGAATAACCTTTTTTTTTTGTAGAAAATTGAATTCTCTACGAAAAAGATTCAATAAGATTTTTTCTTTCCAAAGTTTTTGAAATCGTAGAACTAAAGTTCTGTAAATTAAATTTGCAATGATCGCATTGTTGATGCAAGAGACTGATAGAATTCTTTCTTGTTTACCATTGTAGTTCGATTAACATTCGTCGAGACTCGGCTTGCATTCCGAGCTTACACGGATTGGCGTGTTTGCACGCATTTTTCGATCTCACAGTCTGCGTCGAGATGCTTCTTTAAAAAAAAAAAAAAAAAGAGAGAAAGAAAAAAAAAGCGAATATCTCATCGTCACGAGAGCAAGAGGACAAAAAGCATTTGTACGAAACAACTCGCTGACCGTGTAATTATAGACCGACAATGGAAAACATCGACGAACCAGTTGAATATGTTTTTTGAGAGTTCAAAAAAAAAAGAAAGAAAAAACTCAACAAAAAAAAACAAACAAACTAAGAACTGTTGCGGCACTGTGACGGTCTGGAGCTAGTCTGCACGGAGCTTCGAGAGTTTTGGCTCCAGGTGAGTAATCATCTTTGAGGTTGCGTGCGTTCAACGACAATGTTCTCGTTGAATTTCTCGGGCCTTCGTCCATTTTTTTTTTGCTTTCCGATTCTTCTCTCCTGATTCATCTTTGGCCCGCGCTTTTTCTTTCGTTCTTGCCGGTTGAAAAATATAGAGCCCGCCCCCCCCTGCACTACCCCTCACCTCGAGCGAGGTTCGTCCTCGACATCACCCATAATTTTGTTTTTACCTCGACCGCATTTTTCGTTATCGCTTCATCGATCAATTTTCACATTCTTCTCTTTTCTTCGATTTGCCAAAAAAAAAAGAAAAGATAAATGTATATTTTCGTGTTTTCCTTTGTCATGTGGAATGAAATCACATTTATGGACTTTCAAAATTTAAGCAACGACCGAACACACACATTTTTTATATACTTTTCGTTATCGTAAATGACACGCATGTGAAAAAAGAAAAATTTGAATATTAAATTTTTATATTGACTTATCGTTCTTTAATTAATCATGAGAAAACTTACGCAGAACTCGACTCGAAAAATACATGTATTCTGTGAAATATCCTCAGCTTTTCAATAACAGTATTGAACAAAATTTTCAAATTTGTTCAACCGCCGAAAAACAGCTTTTCGCGTTTTAAATTAGGTTTCAATGGATCTTCGAGAGTCGAAATGAAAAACTGATATTTTCATCGAAAAGCTGAGACAATTTCACATGAAAAACACATTTTTCATACAACGTAAGCATTTGAAAAAAAAGTACTTAAAAAAAATAAACAAAACAAAAAAAAATGAAAAATGCCTTAATTGACAGCTGCCAAAGTAATAGAAAAAATAATCTGACAAAATTTGGGAATTCGTTTTTCAACATGCACTTTAAGCTACAAAAATATCACAAATATTCCAGATAGTGAAGGCAAACCAAAATTTTCCGATATTCGATGGAATGGCTCATATGAATCATATATGATATATATATCTACGTTTACATATATATATACAGTAAAACATTAAACGCATCGTAGCTCCGAGAGAGGAGTCTCTCACACTTATCCGGATAGTTGCACGGAAAAAATGGTGGTGTAGACGGTCGCGCAACTGTCGTAGCGCAGGGACACTACGCTTCAAATGCTCCGACAGCTCGATTTTAGGCGATTCAGAGCCCCATAATTTTGTCAGCAACACCGTTGGGCAGTAGGAGCATAAAAAAAGAGCTGTGAATCGCTCAAACGGTCGAGCAAGGACGTTAAATCGTAGTCACCCGGGGCTTCGAGTGTGTGCGCACGCAGCATACGTTTTAGGGCTCCATCCTCACTTTCATTTTTTCCGTGTGTACTTGTGCGAAATAGACGAGAGACCAAAAGAGACAGAAACAGAGAGAAAGAGAGAGAGAGAGAGACGGGGAGATTTCATCGTTAACGCAGCACTCACGTGGCGTATGTACAGAGGATCCCCTGGCGAGAAACATGGGAGTAGCGCTATAACTCGTTATCTCGCTCCTCGACGCGAAATATATCACATAAATAATATGCTAATGCTCCTGGGAGGGTGTGCGAGACTTCTATGTGCCAACATCCTACTACACCTTGCCCCAGCAGCTCCGTCCACGCGTGAACTATCGTGTGTGTCCATCTGTGTGTGTGTGTGTGTGTGTGTGTGTGTGTGTGTGTGTGTGTGTGCATGTGTGTGTAAGAAAAAGTAAGACAGACATCTTGCGGAAACGTGGCAATCTGCGACACGTAAGTTTTGTAAAGCAACGTCGGGATTTATCGTTCTATTCCGTAAAAAGGGGTTATATTAAACAGCGTACGTGTTTTATATCCAGTTCGCACACAGGATTATCCAGATGGACCGCTGTTGGGTTCTCGCAGCATCCGATAGCAACACGAGTTCCAGCACAGAGATCCCTTAACGGATTGAAGGGGAAAAAACGAAGAAAAAAAATTGATAGAGTCTTTTGCTCCGTTACACTCGGCGTACATGTGGGAAATGAAGATGAAAGCACGGGTAAAAGGAGAAATGTGAATCCAATTCGAGGTCCTTCCTACGACGAAGGACCGGTCTTTCAGTCGCTGGCCCTAAAGCTCATGGTACTCGCAACGTGTGTCGTTTGTATATTATAGAATTATTTTAACATGGCTGAACGTTGAAAATCATGAAAATTATTTAATTTTTCAGCAAACAACTATAGCATACAGATTCCCTTGAGGGGGCTGAGTCACTTGAAAAATTTGAATTTTTTTCTCGCCACATGATTGATCCAAATTAAAAATCTATTGTACCATTATAAAATACCTGTACTCAGCTATCATATCAACATTTCTCATAGCCGTATGAAGCATCTGAACGCTGTAAGATTTATCACAAAATAGGTAAATTTTGGGAATTATTATTTTAAAAACTATTCGTCCGATTGAATTCAAGTTGGTTTTATTCGAAAGTATATACATTGACGAATATGTTGACGAATTTTTGTTTGAATGTACAGTGAATGGGAACGCTGTTATTCTGGCCGGCGTAAAATAACTTTTTCAAAGTCGGTTTCCACTTTTATTTTAGATAACGGATTGACCGATTCCTTTGAAATTTGGACAGAATGTGCACGGATAGGTAATGAAGTTCGGAACGTAGGATTTTTTTTTAAACTAATTTATTAGGTTTTTTATCAATCAACAAAGGTCGTAAATTGAGGTTTAAGAGTGAATTTCAACTTCAATCAAGCTCCATTTTGTGAAAAAAAATCCTACGTGCCGAACAGCTCAAGACGTTACACTTTAAGAATCTTCTTGAAATTTTTGTTTCAGACCAACCGACTGCCAGAAAAAGTGGGAACCGCAAACCGTACCGACGACAAAGTTATTTTACGCCGGCCAGAACAACAGCCCTCCCATTCACCATACGTTCAAACAAAAATTTGTCAACATCCCTCAACGCACATACTTTTGAACAAAACCAACTTTAATACAATCGGACCGAAAGTTTTTGAGATAATAATTCCCGAAAATTCACCTCTTAATTAATCGGACAGCGTATTACGTTTCACAACCATCTGCGAATATTTTCGTTATTCTTCTCCTCGTCGTTTTGTTATTTTCTCGTCATCTTTTGTACGTGGCACAGAGTCGTATTAATACAAGAATCACGATGGGGGCAATGAATGAGATGGAAGGTTTGGCGAAACGAAGAGATTAACTTTTTGTTTGAGCGAGGAGCGAGGACGATAACGAACGACGAAGTGATCCGACGTAATTATAGGAGACCCGAACAACGACGTCGTCGACAACGCGAAGCAGAATGAGGGAAGGAGGGAAAGAAAGAGAGAGAGGAGAGAGGAGAGTGGGGGGGGGGGTTATTTTAATTCGACTGGCGGGAAACTTTGCGATCTCCTCGCGAGAGCGTGCGAATACGAGTCTCGGGATATATAAGTCTCGAATCCGGTCGATCTACGGAAACGATGGACGTTTCCCATTGTCAACCGAGGGAACGCGATTTCGTGCTTTATGCGCGACCCCCCTCTCCCGACAAAGTTTTCAACGTTTGAACGAAGGACAGACGAGCCAAAATTCAGAGTTTGGATACGCTTGGGATAAACTCTCTCGTGGGCCGATGGATGAGACACACGCCTCGAGCTTGTGCGAATAAAGCTTGTCGCTGTAACTCTTCGTCCAAAGGGGGGAGGGGGGGAATGGCTCGACGATGACGAAGGTACAATTGTAACGTCGAAATCGTATACGACAATGAATTTCAATTCACGGGTTCAATTTCGGAGTTTCGGGAATGAACTTTTTGCATTCGAGAAGCAACGATTTATTTATATATATATATGTTAGACTATGTCGAAAAAAAACAATTTATTTCTTTTTTCTTGCCTCCCGAGGTCTGAAAAGTTGGTGGAAAGCCTTTAAAAAATCATCCCGAAGAGGACACTCAAAAATGTTTTTCTTTTTGAGGCTCGCAAGAGGGGGGGGTTTCCTTTCTCGTTTAAATAGCATGGGAAAAATAAACTTTTCGCTTCTTTCAGTGCGTAAGCCGATAAAAAACGATTGGAAACTGAATCCACTGGATACCATTCTCTAGGAAATTGAATTTCCGTCAAAGAGTATTAGAGCCCTAAGTGAAAATAATCAGTGTCTCCAAGATTTTCAGACAATTTAAACCGTTTTACGACGAAAATTCGTCTTCAAACGAGTTTGACAGCTAAACTATTCGTTCTACAAGAAAAATTTACTGATACATTTTAGAGCGAATTGAATTCTCTGCAACAATGGTCTCAAGTGAAAATGACCTCAATCCAATAATTCACAATTCACAGCTCCTGGCAGTTCATTTTATGATGTCAAAAAATTATTTTTACAGTGTTCAACATATTAACATGCATTTTAAGTGGTGTAAATATCATAAAGAACCTACATAGTGGAGCTTAAAATTGTCCGATAATTCATGGAATTACTCATACATACATACATATATATATATATTATTTTTTTACGTGTAGGGATTTATGAAAATTCACGTGGGTCGAGAGCCAATGTTTTCAGCCGTCTGTGGGTGAAATTTTAGTGCTGATTAAGAGATTTTCGCGCATTGGAATGAGCACCGGGTGTGGTGATCGTTTTAAAATACGCGGAAGCCTGGATCAGCAATTTTCACGGCACTGAAGCTTCGAGAGCACACGTCGGACCATGTGGGGGTCCTTGTTAATGTCGAGTTAAGCGGTGTGTGTGTTGAAAACGTATTGTTTGATGATTCAACATTCGAAGGTGCCTCATTTATTCGTACTGTTAGAAGCCACGAAGATTTTTCGACCATACAGCTTTTCGATGAAAATATCAGTTTTTTCATTTCGAGTCTCGAAAACACATTGAAATCGAATTTGAATCATAAAAAGCTGTCTTTCGGCCGGTGCCCAAATTTCGGAAATTCTTTTAATACTCCTATCGAAAAGCTGAGAAAATTTTACAGGTTGTATGTATTTTTCGAGTTGGGTTCAAGTTTTTCTAGAATTTTAGAACGAATTTATTAAACCTTGCAAATATAAAAATCCCATTTGCATATATATAAACTATATACGAAAAATATGCAGTTTTTATATAGTATTGGTAATATATTTCTATATATCTGAACTATATATATGTATATAGATATATATTACGTATATGATCCATACAAAAATCAAAACTACACATGAGACATTCAATTTAAAAAAAAAATTTACAATAGTGAAACGAGATCCAAGTAAAAAAAAGTAATTAAGCCGAACTTGATTAATTGACCGTCGAAAATCCACATCGGTCCGAACTGTCGTCGGTCGTTAATCGGGCGTCGATTTCGGCAACCCGCTAATTGATTCACCACCACGATGAAAAATCGATCTCGCGCGTGCTGGTCGTTCCCATGACACCACAAATCAATTATCTCGCGGGCTATATGCGTCCCCGGGACGTAAGAAAACATTGGCACTCGAGGGGGGGGGGGGGGGGGGTTAAATTCTCTCGACGTTCTAAAGTCCGGCGCACGCGCACGAGTGGAATAACAATTTCGCAATACCCATCGTCGCATCAAAACGCTTCTGGAATCTCGCACGCGAGAGGGAGGGGGGGGGGCAACTCTTTGCTCTCATTAAACGACCAATCAAAATAAAATCGAAAAAAGAATAAAAATGTAATGAAAATAAATTGGAAGGATAACAAAAAAAATCATCATCCCTCTTCCTCCCTCTCTCTTTCTCTCTCTAACGCGAAAGAGAGTGAGAGAGAGAGAAAAGTCCGCCTCAGTTCGAACGAGAATATAATTCCCAAAGTAGTGAAGGACTTGTTGAAGGAATCCGGAATGGATGCCCTCGGGCCTAAAACGTTTATTCTCGTTTCGCGGTATTCACCTTCATACACATCTTAGACCCTCGGGGCTGATACCTTACCCTCCCCCCCCCCAACCCCCCATTTTTTTCTTCCCCTCATTTATTCGTCCCCTCACCCGTCCACACAATAATATAGCCCTCTCGACTCGCGCACGTTTTAATGACAGACTTGGCGGTCCGTTGCTGCTTCTGCTCCGATATCCACTCGATGTTTCTTTCCCCATTATTTTTTTACTTCTTTTATTATTTTTTTTTTCTTTTCGGCCTTCCGCTGTTGCTTCTGGTGGCCCGGCTTCGTGGTCAAACGTTAGAGCTTGGATTACCACTCGTGTGAAGCCCCCGGGGGCCAACTATGTGGAAGGCATCCAAACCGACGTCTTCAGGAATCCGTGTAAGAGACGTCGAAAGGTGGATTGTAAGAGAGAGAGAGAGAAAGATCAGCAAAGAGTTCGGAATAATCGTAGGAAGTATCTGTGGCGAATGATGAAAAAGATGGGTGAACAACAGAGAGAGAGAAAGAGAATTGGATTGAATAGAATCTCCTTATTTAGTACTCCAGAGCATAACTCCCTAAGAGCACCGTCCTGGTTCAAATTTAAATTTGTTACATTTATAATAACACCTGATTTCATCCATCTTATATCTAAACCTCATACTACCTATTCAATTTAGACTCTCATCCATCTCTATACATATTTGCCATCTATTTGTCATCCACATACTTCCTGATTTATGGCGTCCTACATCCGTGGCAAAATTTATTGTGCCGAATTGTGGTTTGAAGAACAGAATTGTCTCACTTATTCGGAGGTCGGATGGTATATATAGAGTTCCAAACCCTACACGTACTGACTAGAAACGCCTTACTGAATTATACCATGCGACAAGTAGAAATGGCTAAAAATTCGCTATATTAAGGACGCCTTAGGTCCGGCATTGATACAACTGGTCTTGTGAATGGCTGATAGATGTAGTGTGGCTGTTTGTTGAAATGTGGCTGTTTGTTGAAAATGTAGGCCTTTTTGCAATTTTGCGACCAATTTAGAGCCTTCGATAAATTGGACTAACAAATAGCATATCTTTTCCTCGTCTAAAATTGCGTTTGGAGCGTACTCCGATGTTAAGAGTATGCTGCGCAGCATCACGTCGAGGTCCACTGTTACATCTGTGAGTAACAAACTGTAATAATCTTTATGCCGAAGAGAGAGAGAGAGAGAGAGAGAGAGAGAGGTTGATTCATTAGCTTTTGCTACTTGTTTCGTCTAAGTCTTCTATATCGATTTTATGTACATGAGTATAAAAATCTCAACTCCAGGTCTTATTCTAGTTAATCTACGTCCACCCCTTCTTTATTTCTTTCTTCAACATTTTTTCAAATTCTAATATATTTTTCTTGCTGTTCCTGCACTAAGTTTGTCATACATTTCGAAATAGAGAGAAAAGAAGAAAAAGATAAGGTCAGATGAAAGAAGAAGCCGAGAAATGGAGCAAGGGATGTAATATCGAGAAGAGCCGTAGGGCCGGAGGATGTTCTTCTCGCAGGAGCGAAAGTCAGAAGAGAGGAAATAACGAAAAGGATGAGAGAATAACACAGAGAAAAGTGGAGCCGGTGCAGCGCTCGGAGATAGGAATAAGGCCCCGGGCCATGGGGGTCCTCCTCCCTGTTGCAACATGAGAGGGAACTCGAGGAAGCTCGTGAACTCGAGGCGATTGAAGGGAGAACGTGGGGGAAGGAGGGGGGGGAGGGGAGAAAGGAAAAAGGATCGACGGGAGGAGCAACGAAAAGTGTGTGTGGGTATGTGTGTAAGAAAGAGAGAGAGAGGGAGAGAGGGATGGAGAGAAAGTCCTAAAAGCCGCGTGAATTACTCTAGGGTGCCCTTTCAGAGGGTGGGCACGCCAATTTTCGTATATCATCTAATAACAGAGAAGTGCCCAATGCATTCTTGACTCTCCGGTATCGCCCCGGGAATATATATATGTATACATACATTTCTGTATGTATTATATATATATATGTATGTATACAACGTGTATGTATATAAACAGGTATGATAGGAATTCGCGTGAGGAATCCCACCACGCATGGTTTATACATACATATATATATATATGGATAAAATATATATACGAAATGCGCATGTGTCCATCCATCGTGCATCATATAGCGTGCAAACGGGGTCCACACACGCGTGCCTCCCGGCTTTCAACGTTTCCACAAGCAATTATTACTTCGCATCGCTATAATTTTTTTATTATTTTTTTCGAAAAATTATTTTTCCATACGGTCCCCAGAAACAACACTTTGCGAAATATTTCTGTTTTTTGTTTTTTTTTTGTAAAGATTTGTGCGATTTTGTTTTTTTTTTTTTTTTTGTATATGTGATCGATCAGTTCGGTTCGTCTTCGAGGGCTTGTAACGTCCTTGACTCGTCAGTGTGAAATATTTCACAATATATCGAGCGATGCTCTCATATTTCGTTCGCAAATACGAAAAACTGCACCTCGACGCTTTATTTCGGAGGTTTTTCGGTCGGTTCGTTTTATCTGAAGAATTCATGGGTTCGAGCTGGGTAAAAGAGGGGGGGGGATTAATATTACGGTCCATCAACCGTTCATCTGGTACGCTGTTTATTAATTCAAACTCTCACGATCAATTTACTTTGTTTTTCAGGTGGGAACGGACGGGTTGGTTCGCGGTTTTGACCATGGCGTGAATGGGTTTTATACTTACCCATTATGGGCCATCGAACGATTTGAAAAATGACAATAAAAATACCAGAAAAAAACGTTGATTCGAAATTATTACGGAATATATTATAAAAACCTAAATATCACGAAAGAACGTTGCACGTTGAATCTTTTCAATTTCGTACAAAAAAATTCGACAATTAAAATTGCCGCTAAAGTTAATGATGGATCCAAAAGCATTTCGGCTAATAAATAAGTAATAAATAAATAAATAAATAAATAAATAAATAAATAAATAAATAAATAAATCGACATATTTGTCGAGCCTTTCGGATCGACACACAAAAAAGTCTCTCACTTCATCAGACTCTGCCAAATCCCATTGTAACGTCCACGAGCTTGAAGAGACGTTAAAAAAAAAGAAAAAGAAAGAAAGAAAAAAAAGGGCGACGAAAAGGAAGACGAAGAAGAAGTGATGAAAAAAAAAAAGAGTCGTCAACACTCACGAGAACGTCTTGCATAAGCTCGTGCTCATCGAGGAGTATAACCTTGCAGTGGAGCAGACGGGGCCTTCGAGTGCCGGTGGGCCTCAATCCCGGACACAGCCATTCGACCACCATCGCACTTTCCCGTTTTTTTTTTATTACCCGACGATATCGCCCACTGATACTCGGTATATTTCTATCCTTCCTCCTCCCGTTGATTATTTATTTGTTTTCTTTGATTTTTTTTTTTGGAGCTCTGCCTCGGTCTTGATTTCTTCCGGTTATTTGGTTGCGCCCACGCAGCCGCACTTCCTTCCGCCTATTCGTTTGTCCCGCACCGGTTTCACCAACAGCGCCGATTTTTCACATCGGCTTGCCTCGCTCCGCTCATCCTGCGAAAAAATAAAAATATCGACGCAGGGTTATTCGATCCGTTATACAATATTACTATATCATGTTATGTATATATGGTTTGACCTAATATAAATATATAAATACATATATATACATATTTATATATATGTATATATGTGTTTGGTTCTCAGTAAGTTTTACCAGAATAAATCTGTGCTAAGATGTTTCTAAGGAAAACTTACTGAGAATCCAACTCGAAAAATACATACATCCTGCAAAATTTTCTCAGCTTTTCGACAATGGTATTGGAAATTTTTTTTCAAAATTCGGGCAACGGTCGAGAAACAGATTTTTAAGTTTAAAATTCGAGTTAAACGGTTTTTGGACGATCGAAATGAAGAACTGAATATTCTTTGCGAGAAGCTGAAAAAATTTCACGTCGAAAACACATTTTTAATATATTTTCTATTAGCGTAAATAACATACATGTAAAAAAAAAGGAAAAATTAGGAAATAACATTTTTATGTTGAATTTTTATGTTGAATGGATTCTCGAGTGTCGAAATGAAAAATTGACATTTGCATCGAAAAGCTAAGACAATTTCACGTGACAAACGGATTACAAATATATTTTTTTAACAGCATAAGTGTGTGAAAAAAAATACCTGAAAAAAAAAAAGAAAATAAAATCAATGAAAAATCCCTCAATTGATTGATTAATTGAGAGCTGTGGAAATAATAGAAAACAAAATCTGACAAAATTTGGAAATTTGTTTTTTAACATGAGCTTTAAACTGTGTAAATATCGTAAAGATTCCAGATAGTGAAGCTCAAAATTGTCCGATATTTCATGGAATGGCTCATATATACATCAATCTATTATATATATATATCAACAACGAGAAGGACGAAAAGTTTTTTCGTCTCGCAGAATCATGTTTCGTCGTCGTTATTGCAAAAGCAACGTTCACGACTCTGAACTTTCTCTCTCCCTCTATCGCCCTATCGGTCTTTCTCCAATTTCCCTTTTATCACGAAGATTTTGAAATCCGTGGAGGAATTCAAAGGATCCGGCCCCTCGAGCGCGATGGCAAAGCCCGGAACTCGAAACGTGAGGACCTGGAACGTCTCAAGGGACCAGAGTACACGATATATATATATACACACACACACTTATATATATGTATATGTAACGTGTTATATTCGTTGCCTCGGTCTCGAGGTTCTCGGATTGACGAGATCGATCCGAAAATTCAAACCCGATCCTCGCGCTTCACGGATTCACACAGGAAAGGGGGGGAGGGGCGGTCCGACGGTCTGCGAGCTAATGACTGAGACGTTGAACGCGAAAGGAATCCGTGACCAAGCGTGAACTCGACGGAATCATCTCGTTAACTTGGATAAACGACGCGCCGAGAGATACGCTCAGCTTGACCGATAAAAAAACAAAAAAAAAAAACAAAAAAGAAAAAAAAAAGATCGTCCGGAGGGTTGAATAGAAAGGTTTCTTCTTGTAACAAGATTCTCATCGGAAAATCTCGGAACCTTCTGACATAACATTTTTTTCCCCCTTGTTAAGGGTTTACAGTTCTTTGCGGGAAAATTAAGAGATTGAGGAATTTTTTTTTTGGTCATTTTAGCATAATTTTGTAAAATGTACTACTATCAATGACAAAAAATATTGAGGTAGTTGAATGAATTTTTCTTTCATGAAAAAATGGTCAATTTAGGGGGAACTATTGTCCGAATTATTAGCGTTGTTCCGAAGCACTATTTTTATGGGTTTTATATTTTTGAATCATCCTAATGTGTTTTATCGACGTTCTGACACATTCAGGGACACGGTGACATGAAGATCTCGAGAAAGAAAACAATTTCTCACCGCGACATAGCTTTCTCCACGAGGGAAAAAAAACAATTGGATAGTGAAAAAAAAATTAATGAGACGACGTGAAAAAAAAACGAATGCAGCATGAAAAATCTTTTATCGCGAGTCATTGACCCTCGAAAAACGCGATATCATTCATCTTCGACGTCAACGGGAACTCTTAACCGTATTATCCAGAGAGACTAGATCTATATCGATTCCATCCTCTAAGAAGCCCAGAACTCACGTTAATATACTAGCATCCCACACTTGTATGCATTTGAATTTTGTATGAATTAGGTAGAGTAGCGACGGGAACTCTCTTCCATACAATGCAGGAGGACTAGATCTTTCGATTTAACCTATTACGAAGCCCAGAACTCCCTTAAACACATCAGCATCCCACACACGTATGGATTTTGATGCAATAAATAATCATTTATAATTATTCGCGAAGAGCTAGAAACGGAAACTCTTCATCGTATTATCCAGAGAGACTTGATCCATCGATTCCATCCCCAAAGAAGCCCAGAACTCACTGTAAATCACCAGCATCCCACATATCCATGGATTCGGATGCATCTCGTTTCTAAAATCGCGATTTCGATTCCAAATCGACGGAACTATCGTCAAAACTTCTTTCACCTTGCAGAACTATTCAGTTTTCATGATTTTAATGGTCGAAAAGTCGAATCCCGATGGAATGCTGGGATGTCGAGTATGAAGTTGACATCCCATTTTCAAAATTTCGATTCCGAGTTAAAATGAATAGAACTATTGTTAAAACCTATCGGGAACTATAGAACTATGCAGGATTGAGTTTCAACTTGCAGCTTATTTTCTTCTCTCGATAATTCATCGACTTTGCAATTCGATTCGAAAACCCGGACCTACTGTCATACGGTCTTCCTCGCTCTCCACACTCACACACATACGTATATATATATATATATATATATATATATATATATATATATATATATGTGTGTGTGTATCGGGGAGTCCCCGCTCCTTGGCCACGGACCGTTCAAACAGTCATCCATATGTTCACCAAAGTGTTGTTGGTGACTCGACGAAGATCGTGGCCGTTACTTCGTCGTTTTACCGTTAAGAACCTCGCACAGTTGTCTCTCTCTCTCTCAATAGTCTCTCGGAATACTCGCATCACGCTCTCTCAACATTATGTATCGTGTGCAATCGTAGATATATATAATGTATTATTCGTGCGCGTTCACGGGACGATGGACCGTTTTAATTTCACGGATGATGATTAAACGGTAACGCAGGAAAATATATAACACCGGGGACCCCGAGAGTCTTAATTCACCGAGCCTCCGTTAAGGGGGGAGGAAGGTTAATTCGATTTAAAAAAAAAGCATATTTACGATAATTTTTTTGACGACACAGTTGATGTATATATATATTTATATAATTACTACATGATGAAGTAACATTTGAAGAATATTTTGTGTAATTTTCATTCATTTTTATGGAGAAATGAGCCATTGACAGCAAATTCCCGCCGACATATTTTCTATGTAATAATTGTATGAATAAATATATATATTATCTGTATCGTGAAAAAAAAAAATTATTGGAAATACGCTTTTTTGTATCGAATCAACTTTGTTCCCCCCTTAAATGATGGTTACTCTCGAATTACTATACTTTTTTTCAACCGACTTCGAAAAAGGAGGAGGCTCTCAGTTCCCATTGTATTTACATTTATTGTTGTCTTTTTTATCGATGTCTTAGCCGATTGTCAACATTTTAATGATTATTTTTTTCTTATTGAATAGGCCATATCTCCAGGTGGGTCCCGTTAAAATTCGAAGGAACTCGAATTCCATCTCTGTGAGTGGAAAAATGTAATAATAAAACTTGGCACATAGATATATGTGTAATACATAGAAATACATAGCTCCAATGATTATCACTCTGTTGATTACCAAAATTGAAAAAGGAAAATTAAATTTTTGAAAAAAATAAATTAATTAAAACCGACTTCAAAACTTTGTCTATATGTACAAACTCAAACTAAGAAAGTTATAAATCATATTTTTTCATTACTTCAAAGAACAGAGCATTATATAACGATTTACAAAATCATTGATATTTAAATAATAACAATATTTGATCGGTTATTTTTGTAGTCAGTCTCGATTAGATGCCACTGGAATCAATTTTTTTTTTCATGGAGGCTCCAAAAACAGCTGGTTAAATATAATAAATATTTAAATATCGAGAATTTTGTATATCGTCCATAATTCCGATGTCCAAATCGTCACATTGGAGTTTATCGTCTTCGAACACTCCAAACTTCAAATTCAACAGGCCGTTCGAATTCAGTCCCGTTTTTTTTTTTTTGATCATCTGCCCACGTAAAAATGCGATACAATGAGATCGAAAAAAAAAAACCGGTTGTGGTCGCACAATCTGGATCAATGTGAAAACTCGAAGAAGGGAAAACGCGATGTCAAACCAAAAATGGAGGTGCATGAAAGACTTTGGATAATAATAATAATACGAATAACAATAATAGGAATCAAATAAATCCGGTCCGATTAGTTTCTCACGAACGAGAGCAGTGGAACCTTTCATTATTATTTTTTTTTCATTTATGCTAATAGTTAAAAATGTCCATGCACGAATATTTAGTCGTCTACTCGCTGTTCGGAGACGCAGATGATAAAATATTCTTTCGTGAGTCTGTCGTTCGCAATCACAGAGTTAACCGAGATGGGGGGAAGGGGGGGGGGGGGCTCTCGACGATTTTCGAATAAGCCTTTGTATGCAATTCGACTCCATGACTTATTTATTACCGAGGCATCGCATCGAAGAATCTTCTGTGGGTAACTGAGGTGGGGATGGGGGGGGGGGTCTCGATTCTTCTCTCTTCCATCTCTTTCTCTCTCCTTCTCTCTTTCTCTTTATCGCTAACTCGATGGGTTTGTCGATCTTTATCTTTGAAAAACCATCGGCATGAAAAAAAAAGAAAAAAAAACGATTTACGTGTGTATATATTTGCACGTGGAAACAAAGATGGCCGCCGCGAGAGATCAAACAAAATGCTCAACACCATCGTCGTTATTGTACGCCACCTAATTAGAAGTAAGAGTACTGGTTGTTTGATTCTTTCCTCTTTCTTTTTTTTCTTTTGTGTCTCCACAAATCCTCTTTGATATCGTAAAGCGCGATGAAATGTTAATGGGACTGCGATATGCAATGTAACAGTCGCCTAAATTCGAATGGCTCGAAGAAACCATTTCTGTCGTCTCTGGCAGAAGTGGTCGTCAATCACACGCAACATTTTCCGCCTCGGGGTTTTTTCGTGAGATCGTGAATCTCGATATACACGATAAGTGGCCACAAGAGCGTCGTCCGCGTATCTCCCGGAGAATGTAAATATTTGTGAAAATCAATAGCTTAGGTTGAAAGCAGAGTGCTCGAACTAAGATGCGTTTTGGTCCAGTACGGCGTCCAATGTCCATCATCGTCGATCCAGAGCTTGGCCAGCATCGCGGGGCAGCATGTACTTTCCACCGGACTTTCGGCACGAGCCGGGTAACACATTTCCAGATACCGCGAATCCGTCGGGTTAGCTGGTGCGGCATGAACACAAGTTGTTCTTTTTTTTTCTCTCGTAGCTTATGTTTCATCGCGGACCACACGTTCCTCCATTGAATTCGTGTGCTGGGGGGATTGTGCGGGGTCAAGTCCAAGACGATGCTGTAATTTTCCAGTTTGTCCACTACATGGGCTGCACATGAGACTACGGTGTTTCGGGTCGTTGTCTTGTGGCGATATCCATTCTACGTTCGATACCGGCCTGAAAGTCATGACGCATCTTGGACCCTTCTTTCCTGATTGCTGTACCGTAGTTTTTTTTTTTTTTCGTTCCTCGGACGTCGGAGCCGCGAGTCGCGCCGACGACGCTCTTGTGACACACCGACTGTACGTGCGATTGTGTCGTGCCTCTGTGTAACTCGTCGAATATATGGGGACTCATAATGCGTGATACCGATGCACGCCACAGGATGCCTCATTCGCACGAGTTTCCCTCGTTTGTGATCCGCAAAATGGCGCGTCACGATCCGCCTCGATAAACAAAAGCGCAGGAGGAAAAATAAAAGAGGGAGGGGGGAAAAAACGCTACCTCGCAACTCGACGCCCTTTCCCCCGCCCCCGCCGCGGGCTAATTAATCCTCTTCTCACGCGTTGCAATAACACAGAACGCGTACCGAGACCCCCCGGCTGACTGACGTTTTTTTGTTTCCACCCAACTTCCGGAACAATCAACGGTTCTCAACGCTTATTGTACGCGAAACTTGCATTTAACGCAATTGCCATTCCCCGGGTCCGTCCCGCGCGCCGTTCGACAACGAGAAAAAAATATATATATCTAAAAAAAATGGGAAAAAAAAATTCCCCCATGTAGTTAGTTTGCTTCATCATTGTTCTGACAAAATGACTGCTGTCGCCGATTGCGATGCGGTTGCTCATTGTTTCACTCTGTCGTGTTCACAATAATTTTGCGGATTTAGTCGGGACTGGAGAACGAAAGAATGTACTTCGGAGAACTTTCCGAGGACTTCGTTCCGAAAGCTTCGAAATTCCGATTTTTAAAAATTTTTTATTCGAATTAAATTTTAGTCGAAAATCCGAACCTCCGAATTTTGTCGGATTCGTAGTCTCACTTTTTCCAATCGTACTTTTCAGAGTTCTACTTTTTCCAGTCTTACTTTTCCCAGTTCTACTTTTTGTAGTCTTACTTTTCCCAGTTCTACTTTTCGTAGTTCTACTTTTCCCAGACTAACTTATCCCAGTCTTACTTATCCCAGTCTTACTTTTCCCAGTCTTACTTTTCCCAGTCCTACTTTTCCCAGTTCTACTTTTCCAAATCATATATTTCCCAGTTTTACTTTTCTCAATCTTACTTGTCCCAGTTCTACTTTTTCCAGTTTAACTTTTCCCAGTCTTACTTTTCCCAGTCTCAGTTTTCCCAGTCTTACTTTTCTCAGTCTAGCTCGTCGTTGGTTGGTTGATTAGTTCATTTGCCCGACCCAGCGCCAAATAAAAATGAACCAACCAGCTGACCAACGGTTAGACTGTGAAAAGTAAGACCGGGAAGAGTAGGACTGCCGGAAGGCAGACTGCCACCGTCCGTCGTCACACACGCGTGCATGGTTCGGTACGGAGTAGGTACATGTACGCACGATTTCCGCGGGTATACGAGTAGCGAGCAGACCGAGAACGTGATGTGGCGGCGGGACGGTGTAAAACGCGCGCGAGGACGGCATGACCTCGAAGCGGAGATTGCCCGCGGGCGTTCCCTCCGCGAGATCAGCCGCGGCGGCGGCGGCAACACTTCTCCCGCGGGCTAAGGAGGCAAAACTTTGTGCATGTGCGTGCGCAAAGGAGACACACACACACACACGGACACACACACACAGGATCCGAAGCAAGGAGGCGAGAGAGAGAAAGAGGAAGAGAGGAAGGAAGGAATGAGAGGATAAGACGTGGATCACGGACGTACGCGACGGAGGGGGGGGGGGCGCTTTCTGGCCGGCGAACGCTTGCGCGCACGCGCACGCGGCCCAACCGGATCCTCTCGCGCTCGTGGTCGTTCATCGGAGCACACCGGTCCCAACTCTGTCTGCTTCACCCAACAAACGAAACTCTTCGTTGTCACTTGCCAACAATGTCAATCTAATTTTGTGTTTGGTTGCTATGGCCGGTTAGGTCAATTTTTTGGTTCCAAGGATTTGGCGACGGACGACCGTGCCAATGTTCTTCCTTTTTTTTTTATTTGATTCTTTTTATTACGTTTCGCCCACTCGATTTGGGAACCTCTTGGGATTCCTTTTTCTGTCTTTTTTTTATGACCCATTTTTATTTTATCAATTACATACGGACAAAATAAATTGAATAAATTTTGGAAAAAATCTTTGCAACCAAAATGTCAATCTGACATGTTTGAATTTTATCATCCTGCGACTGGTAAAGAATTAATTATTTATATTCCTCTTTATATTTCTGTCTTTTTTTTCCTTATTTTTGTCTTCTTCTAATTTTTATTTTGTATTTGCTTTCGTTATTTTTGTTTTTCTCATAGAGATGGCTATGGGTGACAGTGGGATTTTTTATTTGTTCGAGATCTTTGTGTCATCGCGTTTGCAAATTCAAAAATATTTCGACGATACGATATAAAATTTATAAACACGCATGAACAAACGATTAACTTTGTTTGTCGATAATTTTCTTAAATAACAAACAACGCGTACGAATTTTCGAAAATATTAACTTTTAATATACGAACGAGTTTGAAAAATAGAAAAACGTTGAAATTTGCAAAGTTGCATTCACAAAGGAGTTGTAATCGAAATGTCTTGGATCAGAGTACTTTCGGTTGGGATTGTATGTGTCGTAGATCCTTAAATAGAGCACACTCAATATCCTTAAATAGCGTACAAAAAATTGTTGAAAATATGTACTTTTACTGTCTAGACAAATAGTTAAAATTTAAACTTCCAGCTTTTCGTATTTGTCACGAAAAATTGGAAAATAAAATTGCTTTTTTTTTTTCAAAATCCTAATTAAATCAACAATCTTGTAAAAATATTCGGTTTCGCGCTTACCTCTCATCTTTTTCACAATCGCAATCCGTTGCTTTATCGAAAAATCACCGATTCTTCGTTATCGACTCCGTGAAAAAACGATGAATCTCGAAATCGATGGATAATCGTTGATCGAACGTCAACGTTTCAACAATCGCACGATTATTCGCACTCGCTTTTGACGCGAAACAACGACGACGATGACGATCGATGATCGGTAAACCAAAACGTCGATCGATCAAACGATTTTACGTCGATTTACAGATTTATATGTTTATAAATAAATATCAATCTTGAACCTTGAATCTATAATAGTTTTTAAAAAGTTATGCAGACACATACACCAACTCCAATGAAAATAACGATCAACAGGTCAAACGTCTTTAACTATAACTCTTCGAATTTTCGAAAATGAAATATTACCGATCGTTTTTGTTTTTTTTTTCGAAAAAAATTTTTATCCTTCTATTTATTTCTTCTTCTTTCTCTTATTTTTTTTATCTTCGAAATGTGCACGTCAGAAATTTCAAGATGATGATAAACTTGCAAATAAATTTATTTTCAACCGATTTTTCATACACGTTGATGAAAATTTGTATTAAAAAACATTCAATTCGATTTATTATCAAAAATTAATTTTAATTGCGAAAAAATATTTTTTAAAACGCGGTTTGAGGTTAAATGAAACGAAAAAAAATAGGAACAACAACGAACACGACGAGGCCGGCGGCGGTGGCGGCAGCGCGGCGCGCACGCTCTTTTTCGTCGGTCCGGGTGCTCGACGCCTCGAGTCCTCAAGGAGTTGCTGACCCGAGCTGCGGCTTGGATCAGACTGAGGAGAACCGAGCGGAGGAGGATTCAGATATGCTTTTGCCCGCGCTACACGCCCCGCGCTTTCATTCCCTCCTTCGTCCGCGGCGTGTCCCGCGCGCACGCACACACACGGCGACAAACACGCGCGCAATCCTTTCTTATTCAATCGCGCACCTCTTATGTGCTCCTCTGCCTTCGCGACTTCGCCCCTTTCTTGCCTCCGTTTTTTTTTGTCGTCCTCATAGCGCGCGTCAATGTTGTTGTTTTTTTTTTTTTTTTTGCATTTTTTTCGTTCATGAGATTATGTCCGGTTGTTCGCGAAAAAATGAAGATATCTTTCATGATTTTTTTTAGCCATGTTAAAACATAATTTTATGAAAATACACTATGCAGTATCAATTACAACATATATTGAGGTACTTGTATGAATTTTTTTCGTGAAAAAATAAAAATAAAAATAAAAATTAAAAAAATAAAATGTTTGACTGTGTGTCTCTTAAGTGTCAATACAGCAAAATTGAAATCTGACCAGTGCTTCTTAACTGTCAAAAACCTTTCTTTTAAAAAAGCAGATGAAATATCAATCCGGTATGTGAAAGAAATTGACAGCCAAAAAACTGAGAAAAAAAAACGTTTTAATTTTTTTACAGCCCTTAGGGTCTACTGAATTTTATCCAAAATTGTACTGAACATAGTTCAAGACGTGAGAAACGTTCGGTAAAATTTTCAGCTTGCCTTCATTTTTCGTTCACTGGCAATAAAATTAATAAGTTTAATTTTACTAGACACGAATTTTATTAATGAGTTTCAAACGCTGGCTAAACAACGCCATATAGACCAAAACTTGACATAAGCAATGTTGTAGAAAAATTAATTTCCTACAAAAAAGTCCGCGATGGGATACATATAACATTGATAGTTTACGCCTAGGAAAGCTCGAAAGTCGAGCAATGTGAGGAACCGCGTAACCGGTAGACGTTCGGAGTTCTGTACGCTCGAAACATTGCTCGTTCTGAATTTCGAGCAAGATTTTTCCGAAAAGTTCGATGTTTGAAATTTCAAAGATTACGAAAAATGGACGACATTATTTCTGAAATAAAAAATTTCGCTACACCCTTCGTTTACGAACCGCGAAAAGAAACAAAATTTGGATTATGCAAATTGCTAATTTCCCCAATTGTTTCCAGTTTTTTTCGGTGACTTACGGAAAAACCGCGCGCATCTCGGTGAAACGATAGTTCTCAAAAGGGCGCGCGCGTGTCGCGTAACTTCATTACCGACCGATGAAGCTTCGATCGAACGGTGGCGACACCCATCGTCACCGCGACGAAGCTCGACAGTCACGACCGGAGATTAGGTTACTTTTACAAATCTGTGTTTTCGTAGTGTCAATTTGTCACGTTGTCGAACGTGTATGAGCCAAACGCGATGTATACCAAGTTAAACGAAGTGCCAACGCTTTGGGACTGAAGTTGTTTTTCGTAAACATTGGTGTTTACGTACGATTGTTGATTCGTGCGACTTAACCTTGAATTTCAGTGTCTCGATAGTGTGTGTGTGAAGAAAAAAAACAGAAAAAAAAACCGTATATTGGTAATTGTAATTCACGATCTGACATCGAGTGTGTCGACGTGTAAAATGGCGTGGTTCGGTGACGGGCTATCGAGCCTGTCCAATTTGAAGGGACAAATCACGAGTTTTACGAAGGAAGTCCTTGCCGAGGGAATTGTCGAAGAAACGGGTGAGCATTCGTTTCTTCTTTCTTTTTTTTGTTTTGTTGAAATCGTGTGTTTTACGGTCGATTGAACGACCGTGATGCACGACTCTCGGTCAAATCACCCACAGACTGCTGTCAAAATACGGGTCTGCATTACCAACCGAGACTGTCGACGTAATCACAACGAGCGGGAAATATGAATTTTTCGTTTTACGATTATTATTGTTTGTTTGTTTTTTCGAGCAAATGGCTGATACAATTTTGGTATCTGCGTACGAAAATAAACGTGAAGTTAGGTTATGAGAGCTGAATGATTACTGGACTACGCGTTGTAATATTTTGGTTACAATTTTGGGTACGTCGAGAGTTCACACGGGTTTTTATGTTTTCAGACGAACGAACGAGACAGCTGAACGAAGCTAATGAGAGATGCGTTCAGTTGCAAGACATTCTTAATACAAAGGACGCCGAGGTGAGAATGATTTTATTGAAAATTTTTGAAAACTCTATTTCGCTTTGTATCTTATTACGATTATCATATTTATTACTTGCGATCGTGTGAAATATCGTGGTAGGTGACACAAACTCTTGCTTTCTTCGAATCCCAGATAGCAAATGAAGATTCTTGCTCGAGAAAACATTTTCATATTTATTTTAATCTTTGAGGTTATTAAATTTCAATTTATCATCCGATTTGAACGTCCGAGCGGATTTCTACTGAATTTATTACCAAAGATAGATAGGAGATTGAGCATGGCAAGTCAGATATTTTTGAAGGAAGGTCTCATACAACGAAGAAAGTATCAATAATCCGAAAATCAATCATTTCCATTCAGGTAATAACTTTTTCCATAGAAAATTATTACCTGACAATCTTAATTTTTGGAGCTTCTTTTATACAGCGTCTATGTAAAGACGCCTGCAAACAACGACGCCTGGGTAATTAGGTCCATTTTATATGTAGCTAACGATAAGTCCTTTCAATCTTCGAATTGCAATAATACAATGGTACAGAACCCTCGAGTCACAAGTCCTACTCGCACTTGTACACATTTTGTCTCATCACGATTGATATTTCATTCTGAATATAGATTGACCGGACATATTGAAAAATACAACATAACCGATAGTGTTTTGACCCGTATATGGTAACACTGGGTCACTCGTGCCTTGTCCAAATGGTACGTTCTTCACCTTTTCAGTTGTTCATTTGATTATATTGTTTGAACAAATTATCGAATCAGCAATATAACGGTTGGTCCTCATACTATGATAGTTGAAGAGATTTCATGAATTTTGCAGAATTTTTGTTACCTCTTAAAGGTGTCGGAATTGATATTACCATTTCATGATCAATATCAACGTTTCCCAGTTTTGGCCAAGGGCCTGTGACAAAATGGCCGTAACTTTGAGAATAAAAAAAAAACCAATTGACAACAAAATGGTTGACCTGTGCCAAAGCTCAGATCCTAAATTCATTTATCGGAGTCGAAGCAATTACACAAAATTATCCATAATTGTTCCATACATTTTTTTTTCTGTACAAACTTTTACCGCTAGTGATGGTAGAAGATAATGAAATATATCATTAGATAGTAGATAGTATCCTTATTAGTGGTAATAGTAGTAATCGTTGCTCAGTCGGTACCTGATTATCAATTTTGCAAACGATGTCGAACTACTCGGTCGGTGATTCGAATGGTTTTTTTTCTTTAGCAACAGTCGATTTGTCAGAGACCGGAACAATGCCATCCGCCAGTATTTTTTTTTTTTTGCGGTGATATGCTACTGCTCGGTCGGTAACAGAAAACTGTAAACCATTGTTCTCAGCCACGATTAATATTTACGATGAAACTCGAGAACGTTTGACTGCCTCTGAAAATTCATGGGTCAACCGTTCTCGTATTTTATCGAAATGTTCGATCATGACGAAGAACAATGCGTTTTGAAGATTCAGCTATCTCCCTCGCACTCGTTGCGGATGCTAAACGTTCCGCATCCTCTTCAGATGATGTCCTGGCTAGCGAATCGGTAATATCAATTGCTCTAATGATAACGACGATAAATACACGAGTTAAATTTCATACGTCATATCAATGATGTATCCCGATTAAATAACGTCGAATTTAAAAAATTAAAAAAAATAAAAATAAATAAAATTAAAAAATAAACAATTCACATCGTCGCCCGGTGCGACATATGCGTAGATAAGTGGTGAATTCGATAAGCGACGAGGGTTGACGCTGCGAATATAAAATAGTCCAACAGATGTTCGGGTTTTCTAATAATCTTGACCAAGTGTAAATCAAACATGTTGGTTATCACGTGAGATACATTAATTCCGATCGTCGTTTCGTAATCTTGCCAAACCCGGAACCCGCAACGACACTATCAACCACACACACGCACGCAGAAACTACGGCGAGCTTAGCGAATTTTTCGATTTTCAAAATAACGTCGTCGATTTTTTCGCAAAAGTTCGATTTTTGAGATTTCAAAAATTCGGGGGAAAAAATGACGACAATTATTTTAAAAATCAAAATTTCGCTGAACAATGAATGGCAGACCGTCGGGGTCGTAAGAGCAAAAGCTTTCATTGTAATTTCGCGAAAACAAAATCGTAAAATGCATTTCGCGTGTAATATTCCAATGCACCAAGCCCCCGGAATCATCGACGTTTGTTTTGACAGCGCGAAGAGCACACATTACATTGGACTGCAATGTTGATGAGGCTCTTTGCAATTCAACGACCGCACTCAACTGGAGATACTTGACTTAAATTGTGTTCGACGACAATTTGCCGCTCCGAATCTGTGAATTCTGTTTCTCTGAAAAATTCAACGAATTGTCAAATCGCGTAAAATTTCGGTCATCGCGAAGAAACGACGAACGAAAGAGAGATGCTTTCACGAGAATTACAAATATTCCTCGAGGACCTTCGGGGAATTAATTCGACCGGAAATTTCGTTTTGCAAAACCGACGACGAAGCCGAGGTTTCCAAACGATTTCACGAACGTTTTACATTTTGTTCTCTTTAGATTCATATATAGCTGTGTGTAGAATTTCATTCAATTAAAAAAAAATCTTATCTCGAGGTTTTTCACGTGCTTCGAATTTTCGTTTGAAATCAGTTGAAAGTCCAATCACGTTAAACCCAATTTGATAATCACGAAACGATCGGTCGCTATATCTACAAAGATGCAATTATAATGAAAAAAATTAAATTCGAGATTTAAAAAAAAAAAATAATAATTTTAAAACACTCCCGACTGCACGAAAAACTCTGACGCAAGAAAAAATAGATTTAAAAAAATATATCAATGAAAAAAATGGATAAAATCCAAACATTCAATTTCAATTAAAAAAAAAACAATTTTATCAAAATACGAAAGATTCAACGTAAATTCCGTAAAAAACAACCACTTTTATTCATGTATCCACGAAGTTTCACAATCATTTTCAACCAGCTAAAAATTCATCATAGTGTACTAATAAAAATTAATTTAAAAATAATAATAATAATAATAATAATAATAATAATAATAAAATAACCCCGACATCGTCAAAGCATCGTATGTTCCAAAATCACCCTCAACAAACTAAAAAAATATTACAGTTTAGAACAATAATAAAAATTTATAAACATTAACAATAATATTTTTATTATTGTTATTGTTTATAAATTTTATATTTTTCGTTAAGCGAATTTCGTGAATTCACAAATATTAATAATAAAAATAAAATAATAAGCCCGAGGTCCTCGATGCATCGTAGAGGAATAATCATGAAAAAAAAATAATAATAATAATAAAAAATGAAACAATCGCCGAAAGTAATCGCTGGAGCCCGGTGAGCTAGGTGGCAGTGGAAGTGGAGGATTTAGCCGCGAGGGGGGAGGGGGGCGGGGCGATGCGGCGAACAGTACTTGCTGCCAAGACCGTTATCGCAGTACAAACTTCGCCCGGGGGATAAGAAAAGCAAACAGAGACACGCATCGCGTGGTACCTCCACCCCCGCCCTCTCCCCCTCTCCCGCCCGCACTGCGAGACCCACCGGACTTCCTCCTGATTACGGTTACCAATATTTATACCCGACGTGCCCGTCATCCCGATATCGCTCCAACCGACGCCCGAGACCCTCTCTAATCCTCCGGCTGGTATCCCATGAGTGTGTTTGTGAGGGTTTGTGTGTGTGTGTGTGTGTGTGACACTCTGTATACGAAAACGTTTTACCTGGGAAGCGTTATTTCCGTCCCCTTCGTCCCTTTCCCATTTTTTCCATCGTTATATACACACACACACACAATCGCATTTGTCGCATTTCAAACTCGCGTGGAACAAACGAAACCGAACACCGAACCGCAATTGCGCTCTTCGTACGGGATGCTGCGATAATTGTTAATCACCGATTTACTCAAAATATAGTTTAATTGAAAAAAGTTTTTATGTGGGATTTTTTTTTCATCTTGCTTCCTCATAGAGGAAGCTATGTAGCTCAGTCAGTGAAAATTCTCAATGAACAAGATAATGCGATAATTAAATTTTTTATTTTTCGACTTAAGTTGGATTGTATCAATCGTAGACGGAAAATTCTGATGAACAAAGTTGTAGAGAATCGAATTACCTACAACTTTGGTTTCATGGTTTTATACCCAGAAGTTCAAAATGGGCGAGTTATTTGGCAAAAACAGATTTTCATGGAATTTAAAATGGCGGTCGTGTATTTAAGGTTGGGAGGTGTCAAATCAGAACTTAGACTCTTTTAGACCAATCACCCCCCCCCCCCTCACTCTAAAGAATGGAAAAATAATTATTCAGTCACGATTTTTTTTTCAATTTTAGTCTTTCTTTCTTTTTTAATAACCCGATAAATAGATAAAATAATATATATTTTTGTTGATTTTCAGATATCGTTGTTGAGAAGACAAAACTGCGAGCTTCAAAAAACTGTGGTTGAACTAAACGCGAAACCTCGCTATTCGGTGAGTAATTTCTTCCTTTTTCTTTTTTTAATTTTTTTTTCTCTCTTTTTTTAAATTTTATTTGGCATTTCGACGGTTTCAACAATAGCGAGATGATATATTTCATATATATATATATATATATATATATATATATATTATTTTTTTAATCCATTTCGTTGGATGGTGGAATGGTATATATATATATATATATCTACCTGCGTACAGCTGTGGAATACTTTTTTTTTACCGAACGTTCGGTAGGTAACTCGTCATTCATCGTTCGTACACATTCGTCTCCGAGTCGTGTTATCCCGTATACATATATATGTACCTTTGACTCGGTGAGGCCCAACGCGCCGTTCAACATTCGGTCGCAATGAATAATTCATAACTTAGACCCGTTTCCGTCGAATGACCGGGCGTATAGGATGCATGATCCAAACGACGACAACCAATATATAACATTCGTCATTCGTCGATTTCAGAAAGAAAAAAAAATGAAGAATAAGAAAAACGACGACTACCTTTTTTTCTTTATTCGTTTTCCAAAATTCCAATTTTCACCAATTGTTACCAATTTTCACGCGTACACAACACAGGACCGTTCATTAACGTTCATTTGTCGAGCGATATTATCCTTTTGCATTATTCTCGGGTAAACATCACAAGCTTTTTTTTTATTAATTATTCATAACGCCAAAATGTATTCAAAGGTCTATCGATCGGGGTTGGAAAAGGAGGCCCTGTTGAATAGGGCTGAAGAGTCAAACAAACTCATCATCCTGACTCATCTACTTCACCAATTTCCATCCGATGATGGATCTTGGATGGACCAATGGTGTTTGTGCCCACGGTCTTGTACACAGTACTTCGATTTTTTTACAAGTACTGTGTTTTTTATTCACTATTTTTTACTTTACAATAACCTAATCACCTTTGTACGAATTAATACGATTTCGCCACCATATATAGCACGAAAATCGATTCGTTTTTTTTTTTTTTTTTGGTTGCATTTTTGGAAAGCAGAACTGTTCAAAAGTATTTCCAAAAAATATAATTAAGGAATTCCAAAAAATAGCTGAGTTATAGCTAATGAATTATAAGCTTTCATTGAAAAAAAAAAAAGTTAAAATCGGTTTAAAATTGTAGTCTACAACTCATTTTATTCACATGCATGTTTCTCGATGCCCTCGAGAGCGAGAACTTTGTCAAAACTTTAGACACGTTTATCTCGAAATTAAATTTAAAAATAGGTAGTCAAGATATCTCGAGGTCCACTGGACCGATTTTGCTCAAATTCGAAGAACCTCTGTGCAAAAGTATTCTCTTGAGAGTAAGGAAAGCTATTTTGAAAAAAAAATCTCATTGTTTTACTTATAAAAAACGAACAAAAAATGGGGTCGAAAACGTAAAAAAACGTTCAAATACTTGCCTTTCTCAAAAAAAAAATCCTTTCCTTACTCTCAAGATTAACTCTTCTAAAACGATACGCAATCACCCGTTTTGATTTCAGACCCTCATTTTGGGAAATATCGTGACTACCGCAAAAAAAAATGCCGCCGGGAGAACAAGTGTAACTCCGCTATTTTGTGATATTTTAACTTGAAAATTATATTGGATCTTCTCTAACGAATGCGCTAAACATAAAAAAAAAGAAATCGTCAATATCTTTATTCGTTTAGTCAGAAACAATCATTGAATTTCAGGGACATCACTCTATACATGTCCCCTGAAAGCAATATGAAAGCACGGACGTTGATATCGTTGATCCATCGTCAAATATACTCAACCTTCCGCGTACCATTGACCAGAATCCGTGATAGATCTCGATAACTAAGCTGAAACGCCAGTTAAGGTAGTATCCTCCATGAGAGAATTCCTCGTCAGATTTTCATGAAACTTAGCATACTCATAGGTATTAATAAGAAAAAGGTTCAGTTAAATTTTTATGGCTTTCCGGAGCGTGAGAAAAAAGATATCAACACTTTTATTTTTACACGTTTAACATAGAGCCTTGTGGAGAATCACGCTCAATTTGATATAATACAAAAAGTCCTTGTCAGATTTCAATGAAAACACTCAAGCTGCAAGTTGAATATTCGGAGAACATTTTGGGCACTTGACAGTAGAGATCAGGAGACTGTGATGATAATAATAAGCAAATAAACATTGAGAAAATACAGTTTATATCAAGAGTTGGTCGTGATCCAGTAGACATGGCAACGTTGCGCGTTTGTTTCTCATCTTCTCTCTTTCTCCATAATCGACATCATAACACACGACGATGCCACATCAAAGTACTACGTACCTCAATCAGAAGATGGTATATCTTAGGCCTGCTTTGACTCTTACAGTTTGTAGGATACTACGTTAAAAAGTAATCCTAAGTGCTCTGAAAAAATCCAAAACGCTTGTGTTCGTGGCTTCATAGATTGGCCGATGGTTTTAGAGACAACGTGGGTAATCGATTTGAATCGTTTTAATCGACAGCTGTGAAAAGCCATGGACGGTTCGTCCTGGCGCAAATATTCACATGCTGGTTGTGTGAACCAACGATAAAGCTCTCCAGCGGGGTTGGAGAGCTTTATCTTCGAAACGTTATCGTTATCGGGACAGTGATAACAGTTGGCAACGATAATATTTTTCGGGGTAGTTGTTCGGCAGGGGGATGATAGTTTCTATGGCTACGTGCTTTTCACCTAAGCTATATATGACAGCTGTATAACGATTTTTTTGATCAGTCTTCACTTGTTCACTATGTGCTTCGAATTATCGTACTCTCATCAATTTTTCATTTGATTTGAAAAAAAAAAAGATTTCGTATGTGGAGTTACGCGAGAAATCTGAAATCCTCGAGATCCACTGCGATATAATTTGAGGTAATTTTTTTTTTCATTATCTTTGGAATAACGATTTGGTTATTAATAAGAGTTAAGATCGTCTCTGTGAAGTATGATTTTTTTTTGCATGTACCCTGGGAGAAAAAATATAAAGACGAAACTTGTCGAGAATTTAATTCCCCACAAGTTTTCTCATACTCATTATTTCACTAAACTTCAAAACGAATGAGGATAATGCGATAATTTGATTTCAATGATATGTTCCTACTTAAGTCGCAAAATATCAAGCTTAGATAGAAAAAAAATGTTAATCACTAAAGTTTTAGAGAATTTAATTTCCCACGATTTTTGCCATGTCCATTTTTAGTCAATAGTTAAGAATCAGCGAGTTATTGAACGAAAGCGAATTTCCTCCCTAAAATTACAATTTTTTTTACTAGGTCATTGGATTACTGTAACTCATCGCATGTTATAGCAATAACAATGTCGATAAGATAAATGTCATGGAATTATTATTTCTGTTTTTTTTTTCTTTTTTCAATTCATTGTTTCGCTCAAAACGTTATTCCACGTAATACAATTTTGACCCCATTTTCACCCGAATAATTATACAACGAACATCGTCTTGTTTTTTTATCATTCTTCGGTAATGTGGAAAGTAGTTATTCGTGTTGAACGATTTTGCCGATAAACTCGCTATTTGTTATCAGTATTGACACTAGTTGACACTATTTTTTTTTTTGTTTTGTTTTTTTTCCTCCACTTTCTCGTTACACTTACGTGATATCGTATATACGTACGCCTTAAGGATAATTCGTCGAGCGATAATAATACAAACTACTCATTATCGCTCGTCGAATAATAGTGAAAGAAGTCGATCGAACGAAACCGGGTAACTATGATGATTCGTAATTCGAACGTCGCAACTCTTGTTCTCAACTTTCTGCGTGGATCATTGTTGTTTTTTTTTTCACTTTTTTTTACTTTTTCCTCACCTGCGCCCGCAGCCCGTTTTAACATGGGGGCCGATAAAAATGTACCTTCTCCTCTTCGTTAACAAGCTCGTCGGTAACGTACGAAGAATCGTTTGTCAGGATTGGAAAACAGAGACAAGAAGACAGAGACAGAAAGACAGTGACAGAAAGACAGAGACATAAAGACAGAGACATAAAGACAGTGACAGAAAGACAGAGACAGAAAGACAGAGACAGAAAGACAGAGGCAGAAAGACAGAGACAGAAAGACAGAGACAGAAAGACAGAGACAGAAAGACAGAGACAGAAAGACAGAGACAGAAAGACAGAGACAGAAAGACAGAGACAGAAAGACAGAGACAGAAAGACAGAGACAGAAAGACAGAGAGACAGAAAGACAGAGACAGAAAGACAGAGACAGAAAGACAGAGACAGAAAGACAGAGACAGAAAAACAGAGACAGAAAGACAGAGACAGAAAGACAGAGATAGAAACAGAGTGAAAAAGAGAGAGAGAGGGAGACTGAACTAAAGAGAGAGAGTGGTGAACTAAGAAAAGAGGGGCATGGTCAGAAAAATGTATGAAACTAGAATAGTCTGAAACAGGGTATTGTCGTCTCGACAACCAAAAAAAAAAGAACAAAAGAAAAACGAAAAAAAATGGTAGCTACCCCCATTACATTATTCATGAACTTCATGTTAAGCTCGTAGAATTTTCGTCGCTCTCTTTACCGTCTAGACCCCAGGCAACAAATTTTATAAACTATGATGCAATTCCTCGCAGCCTCCCCCCCCCCCCCCGTCCTCCTGCCGCCAGTCCCTCCTCGTCATCCCGCTTCCTTTCTCCATCCAACGAATTTCATTCACAACACCGGCCATACTGTGCCGATGACTGAGAAGAAAGGCAAAAAAAGATGAACAAGCAAGAAAAATATATATATCTAAACTGCATGCTCAGACGGTATAAACGGGATTAATGTGAATTGGTCTTACGTGACTTTGCGAACATTTATGTGGCCGATTGTGAACGATTGTTAAAACTTGTTAAATTGTTGAATACCATTAATCGAATTCAAATTTCACATCCACAAGATTTTTTAGCAACAATTCAATACCTATATCGACTATATTTCATGGTCTCAAATTTAAGGGGGTACATCTGTGTAGATTGCCGGAAAAATAGGTGAATTTCGGGAATCATCATCTCAGATGTACCCCCTTAATGTAACAATAATAATATTGATCGATAATGAAAAAGCTTATGCAAAAATAATGAATAATATGCAAATAACGTAAATTTTAATTAACGATCATGAATAATTCGTCAATGGCAATCAACCGAACTGTTGGGTCCATAAATTGTGATCCCCCCCCCCCTCCCCTCTCTTCATCTTCGTGTCACAATTTCAGATCAATTATTCCACGGTCCTTCAATTTTCATTATGAGAAAGTGGTTTTTGTGTCACACGTTCGAGAAAATTTCCCTTTCCGCACAATGCCTTATTTATTCCCTCTCCGGTAGGCCTCGCCTCCTCCCCCCCCCTCTTTTTCACCCGAAGGGTCGAATTGAAAAAGGACCGAATGAAACGAAGTGGAAGAGAATAAAAAAAGTGTGAACGTCCTATCGCCTTCGTTTGTCAAATGCCCAATCGTAACCGTTGGGTTCGTCGGACTCGCCTTCGCTCGACCCACCCGCCCTTAAGCATTCGTGCGTTAGGTCACATTATCGCCGCTTCATTATCGTTCGCAATAACCACGTGTCCCCCTCCGCCTCGTTTCGGGCGCACCGACGCTGCACGACCGGGCCGTGCCGCCACCGTGACTCGTGGCTGACGGCACAGTCGCGTCTCGTCGAGCCTACGGCTCGCATCAATCGTTCGTGTGCAACGACAGCCTCGAGGGCTCAAAGTTTATAACTCTCTGTCTGTATATATATATTTTTTTAACTCCTCACTGTCCGGGAAAAATTACAATTCCAACTTTCAATCGCGTTGAAACGTTCGACCAAACGGAAAAAAACAGTTGTTTTTTTTTTAAATCTCGAATTACGGACAAATTCGTCGATTTATGCAATTACTAGTTTTTACTTTTTTTTTTTTTATTTTCAATTATAAACGAGGAATCGGAGGACAAGGAAGAATATCGTCGAAAAGGAGACTTCGATGAGTAAGCTAAATTTTAAATCGTTGATTGTCACTTTCTCGTGGCTTTTTATTTTTTTTATTATTATTATTGTTATTTTTTAATTCTTTTTAGGATTGAATTTTTTGGGAAAAAACAAATGTTTTGAGTTTTCAATTTGATAAATGGGAATTGTTTTGGAAGCTTCTATGAGTAATCAGAATTTTAAACAATTCATCACTGTTTTGTGTTGGTGTTTTTATTGTTGACATTTTGAATTTAATTTTTTATTCTTTTTATTTTTGAAAATGTTTGAAATTTTTTTATCTTCAATTTGATCAATAAAAATTGTTTTGGATGATTCTGATAATGATTGCGATTGTACGTAACTGAACCAACAGCATAGTGTTTCCAGTTGATGGATGTATCGCGACATCGATGAGTCTTTATGCTTTTTCCTTCTTTTGTTTTTTTTTTTTCTTCATGACTTGCGAATAGTGCACGAAGCCGCTCCGTTTCGCCGTTGCAGCGAAATAATCGGACGACTCACGTTGCATACGGCGCGGTGCCTATGCGACGATTTTTTTCTTTCGCTGATATCGTTCGTGCACTTTGCGACGGACAATAGTTTCGAAGAAAGCGAAAAATAAAAATGTAGCCGATTTGACGTGATAAGACGGTGCGAACGTTCTTATCGTCGTACACCGAGTTGCGCTCAGCAGTTTTCATAGAAACGATATATGAAATGTATATTGACAAGTATTTTATTTATTTATTTAAAAAAAAAATCGTAAAAATTTTATTCAAGCTAAAATAATCGAGCGAGTTTTTTTTTATTTTAATTTAAATCAAATTAATTGAATTATAATTCAAATTTTATTTTTTACTTGTTGTTATTATTTTTTTCCACTGGGAAACAACTCTTACGCATTTTTTTCAACGTTGCCACGGTTGTTTATTTATTTATTATTATTATTTTTTTTTTTTCAATCCTGATTTTTTTTCAACTACGCGTTGGAATTTTCTGCATATATATTTATATATATATTTTTTAATTCTTCGTTTTTTCCGTCTTTGGCTTCGACGGTGGTGGTTGAGCGTTGCGATCGCGGAGCTATTAATTAAACCGATCCTTGGACTTCGACCCAATGTGGACGACGAGCAGAGCGCAAAAAAAAAAAATTAAAAAAAGAGCGGCACCACACACCTCACGTTACCACACTCTGCATAACAACTCTTTTCACCTTCTCTCTGCTCCATTGAACTTCCATGCATTTTACATGTATACATGTATATCGTTTTTTGTCGGCTATGTTTCAATTTAAAAAAAAAAAATTAATTTCCATTTAACCCTAGATCCCCATCGTGGGGTCACATTCGTGCTCGAATCACGTTTTACGTCCATTTTCCATTTTGCCTGTTACCTAAAAAATCTTCTTTTAGAATATAAAATAATGATAAATGAATATGTAAACCGAAAGCAATTTTTATTGTTATTGATTTGTAAAAAAAAAAAACTTTTTCAAAGTTGTGCAAATAAAACTCGATTTGTTTCATTGTTCGATCGAATATAAAATAATGAATGTACGTATCGTAAATTAGAATGGTTATAAAATATTTTAGAATTTTTACAAAATTTTTTGGAACACAGTACAAAGTAGCAAAAAAAATCCAAAAATGGACCCGAGTCACCCCACACGACGGGTATACAACGGCAATAAAAACGACGGTAATCTAAGATTGATCCCAGGAGGACCCCATGTTTCACGTACAAAACGAATGAGGCCACCATGGGGGTTATGCTAACCCCGAAATTTTGAAACAATAGCTACAGCTTTGTTAAATTATTTATCGTATAAATTATTCAGCGGCCAAAACAAAATCAGTTTTGGCCGCTGAATAATTTTGTTGTTCGTAATGTCGACGGAGGACAAACTTATTTCAAGATTTTCATCGAACAACAAAAATTATCATTATTTATTATTTCGCAAATAAATTTCTTTCTGGCGATGATCAGTGGGGAACTCGCGCATCGAAGAAATGAGGTAGAGGTCGAGTGCACCGGGAGGTAATAGAATGGAGGGGGGAATAATAATAATAATAATAATAATAATAAAAATAATCGTAAAATGAGACAGAGGCGAAAAAATGGCTGACCGTGACAGCAGATTTCGTTGCACAATCACTGCCATTTTACTCATTCATGTTCGTTTTCCTGAATCACATATTTTTTTAGATGAAAAAAAAATTCAATTTTTTATCAAAAATTTTTTTAATTGAAAAAATTCAATTTCTTTATTTAAATTTTTTTTAATTCTCTATGTGACTCCGTCTATTACTCCCCTCCGCTCAAACAATCACTGCTACTTTATTCATTCATGTTTGTTTTTTTCAAATCACATTTTTTTTGGCTAGAAATAAGAATTTCAATTTTAAAAATTTTTTTTATTCTCTGTGACTCCGTCTACTCCCCCCCCTCTCTCGCTCTTCGTGTTTGTCATTATTTTCTATAGTTCTCAGTCTTTTCATTTTCTATTTCTTTTTTTTCCTTCTTTTTTTTCATTGTCAGTTCCGTTTATTGTTATTCAATTTTATTATCCGGCTTGCGTAAGCAAACGCTCGTTGTGCGCTCGTATCATCATCCTCACTCCCACCTCTTTACATATTTCCTCATATGCAACGTACCAATGCGAATTTCGTGCGTGCGTGCGTGCGTGCGCGACCGCACGCTTAATTTCAACCTATTTTCCCGCTTTTAACATACGACCAATTGTCATTGTTGTTAATCGCACATTGCAAGCGAAATTATGAATTCTCGTGGCATTGGTTTGTTGTGGCAACACACGTCGTGCGTTCGTAAATCGGAAATTCTCATGCCACGAAAATTCGCGAACAATCAATTTCGTTGATGACAAACAACTTTGTATTCTTCTTCGTCTTCTCAAGGCGGTTGAGTCACCTGAAATATTGATTCCTCTTTTCGTGATAAATCCGAATGATAAATCCAAATTAAAAATCGATTTTACCCTCAAAAAATACCTATACTCAGCTATCATTTCCAATTTTTTCATAGCCATACAAAGCAACTGAACGTTGCAAGATTTATCACAAAATTTTAAACAACGTTCGGATGTTTCATGTGGCTATGAAAAAATTTGAAACGATAGCTCAGTATAGTTATTTTATAATGGTGAAATCGATTTTAACAGAAATAATATTTTTGGAACATAAAAAAATTTCAAAATAGAAATTTGAAAAAAAAAAAAAAAATTCCAAATGTCAATTTCTCATTTCTCAAATTTTGCGTGGGGATGTCCATTCATGAGTTTCCGAGTTAATCTTATTATTTCGTTGTTTCATCGCTTTCATTCCGGCCATTTGTACCCCAGATTTTTCGACTATTCAAACGTTTTACCGTATTTTTTATTTCGTTACAACGTTTTATTGCGCTGTGGGTCTCCCATGTTCCCAACGGTGTGCGTTGTCTTGACAGACCGAACTGTTGGAACAGAAATTTTTATCTCGAGGAACGCGCGCTGACTCAGGCTTCCACGTATGCTGTAAGCGATCCATCCACAGACCCGGCCTCAGTCGACGATTATTATACATAACTCTTAATCAGCACGGATAACTAATATTTCTCGCACGTTCGTTCGTGGCTCCTCGTAACGAACTTGAGCAACGAAAAAAAATAAATAATCTCACCACGCATCGTGCTGACTTCGTAAAACCTTCTTCTTTGTACAACAAAAAAAAACAACAAAAAAAATGTCCTCAAACTTGGATATCGTATCAGGAGGGTTGATACAATCGTGCAATTATTATTATTAATTAACACTTATTATCGCGATTATGAGAAATATTGGTTAAGATTTTCCAAAAGAATTTGCTGATTCGATCATTGAGTTTAATATATTTAATACTACAACTGTTTTAGTCTACTTTTTCACAACATATATGATCAATTAAAAAAAAACATCATGTTTTAAAACTAAAGTGCATGTTACAACAAAAATTCCCAGATTTATTATTTTTCTATTATTCTGGCCGCTGTCAATTAACGGATTTTTATTTCATTTAGTTTTCTTCCGTTTTTAAAGAATTTTTTTTTTCACACGCTTTTAAGCTGTTTAAAAAATATATCAATAAATATGTTCGTGACGTGAAATTGTCTCATCTTTTCGATGGTAAATATCAATTTTTCATTTCGACTCTCGAAAATCCATTGAAATTAAATTCGAAACACAAAAACCTGTTTTTCAGCCGTTGCCAAAATTTTGAAAAAAAAAAACTGAATTTCAATATCCCATTCCCGCATATGTACGTGTACAAATATTTATTTTAATTTCTTTGAAATAAAAAAATTCGAACAATCCAACCCAAAGCGAGACAGAATTTTTTTTTTTTTCGTTTTACGAGAGGACACTTTACGGTCCGAGAGTTACTCGTAAGTCACCTCTCCGCCATTCAAGCGAACCGAGGTTTGCGGTCACGCATAGTCGTTTGATTTTTTTTCTTTTTTTTTCTTTCTTCTTCGAGATCCTTCAGTCGGACGGTACTCGAACAGTGTGCAGTGTGGTTTCGCTTATTTTTTGCACGAACGGCCCCGATAAACGCATCGTCATTACACATGTACATACATAACCACGTAAATCCAATACATAATCCTTCCGAAACCTCATATATATACATATACATACATATACATATATATATATATATATATATATATACCGTTCGGAGCATGCGTGATTACGTCTACAGCGCTATGCATAAACCACAGTGAGGAACATGATCGCATAACTTTTCGTTGCCTGAGAGAGAAAGAGAGAAAGAGAGAGACAGAGAAAGAAAGAACTACAGGGCTGTGCAGTTATCTGCATTTATGTATTCACAAACACACAGACATGGACACATATATATATATTAGGCTGATTCTTAGCGAGGTTCATTTTTGAATAAAAATAGAAACGCCCCCCACATATAGTTTCCAAATAATTAAAAAAATATATTCGTGATGGACCTCCTCCCTATCTCAATATTAACCCAACCCTAAGTAATTTTATATTTTTTGTCATTCAATAACATGCAATGCTTATCGGATTAATTTATTATAGCTAAAATATCAACAGAAGACAAATTGGCCTCATATGCTTTCTTTATCAGAAAGATGCGTACTTTTTTTTTTAATTGTTCAACACCAAAAACAAAATAGCTGGACTAATATGGCGGCTTGAAAATTGGAAACCGAAGTGAAGTTAGCGATAAGTTGGTAGTGTCCATAGTCGATTATCCCAGCCCCCACACGCTAACCACATCTCGGTCCTCTTCGAAGTTCATTGCTTCTCGTTTGACAGATTTTTGCAAACGATTTTTTAACCTTGCGTTCGTACTTATTACCTCTAGTCTCCATGAACAATACTTCAACCGTCTCCATGGACAATCCTTCAACCGTCTCCATATCGTAAACACATTGCGCCATCTCTGGGACGTGAAAATCACGAATTGAGACGTTTTACTGTATGCGTTTGACTCGCCCTATCGTTGCAAATACTCTTCCCCCCTCCCCTCGTCGCCGCTACGGTATTATCGCTGCAACGACTCCGTTGTACGTGGGCCATAGAGGTGCTTCCATGCCCGGTAGTTGAATTACAATCAGAACTGGCACAGTACAACGATATTATGCACGCGCACGTACGCGAATTATCGTGTCATGCCCGCGAGACGGTGCTGCCACCTCGGCGGGACGCCATTGTACCCGCGCACGCGGTCTCGCGGCAGCGCGGATTTTGAGGACTTTGAAGTGGCAAAAAGGGAAAATTTTACGTCGACCTCGTCCGGCAAACGTAAGATTACCTGACGCTTATTTCTCAGTGATTCGAGCACACACATGGACTTCGTGCAATGTGCAATATGCATATTATCGTGCAACTTATATACGTATGGAATAATTTACGAGTATCTATATATATGTATAGGTTTCACGATTATCGTCCTTCGGAGCCGGTCGTGCGTCCTCGTGCGTCGGCCTGATTATCAGACTGATGTTTTTACGACGTTTGACCAACGTTCCTGATCATCCTGACATTTTTGTAAAAACGAAATTGCTCAATTCTTGGACTTTTTTAGATATATATATGTATGTTCGACTGTGTCGAAAAAACACTTTTTATCTTATAATTTACGTGCGGTGTTTTTGGACCGTTTTTTGAACCCGCAAAAGCGCTTTGAAAGATCCAAAAAAGTTCATGGAAGTTTTTTTAACATAAAGTCCCAATTGTAATATTTCGAACAGAATAATTTTTTCATGTCGTTTTTTCTATTAAAACATGGAGGTACTTAACGAAAGAACCCAAAGAACCCGAAGAAGCCTGGAAACAACCTCCCCTAGTGGGTTTAAGGGTTACTATATATATGACTACGTGACTATAGAGGTCGCAAACTCGAAAGTTTGCGCTATCGGATTCTCGTATCCATTCCCACAAGCAACAGGCAGCCCTCCCCCCTCCCCTTTTCACGTTATCGCACGCGACACACACGCACTCGGTGTGATGAACGTCCACATAGCTCGATCCCCATATATACAGGGTGTCCTATTTGAAAAAATACGGTCGAATAACTCTTTAGGAAAAGGACTGACAACAAAATGGATCGGATGAAAGTTGTAGGGTTCGGAGGGAGAGACTCAGTGCTGATGAAATCTATGCTCTTACAATTGATGTTTTTATGCTGCAAGCATAACGGCATATTTTTTAAATAAAAATGGGAACAATAATTTTGAACCACCTGAAGTTGTTTCCATTTTTCGAAACGAATTCAACGATGCCGTGCGTTATGGATTTCGCATCGATTTTGTCCTAAAAAATTACAAAGTAAAAAGAAGAAAAAAATAAAAATAAAAATTTTTGAAATTAAAAAAAAAAAACATTATCCAACCAAACCCTCGGCTCCAGGGTTCAGTAGACATACTCAAAATATATCTACTTTCCTTTTCTTTCTTTTTGTTCGGTCTTCATTCATTAAATGTTTTTTTCCCTTTTTTATTCTTCAAAATTTGTAAAAAAATAAAAAATACCCATGGTGCAGACTAGACGTTTCGGCCTTGTTTCTGTTCTCGGTAATATAAAAGCCATACTGTAAAAGCCGGTTCGTTTACTTTCACGAAGAGAGAGAGAGAGAGAGAGACCGAGAGAGAGCACTGAAATATCGGTGTCCGCACGAACGTGTTCATATTTGTTCAGGGAACAATGAAACGACGACGACGGAGTTGCGACGTTCCATACAACTTGAAAAAAAAAAAAAAAAAAAAAAACTTTTTTTTAAACCGAGAACGTCAGACGTATATATAGGTGATCGTCGTCGTCGTCGGCTTCGTCTTCCTCCTCGTCATTTTCGATACCCAGAGTGTGACGCGTATCCGAGGGGGTCTATGGCACGTTCCGACGAACTCGACTACGAGAACTGTTAAGAAGGGATCGGTCGGGAGGGTGGAGGAGGGTGGAAGGGGGGGGGGAGCACCGTCTCGATTTCTTATCGCGACCTCCTTCGACCGCTGTTCAACTCTTCGACTCACTCGTTCTTTCATAAAGTCTTCACATGAGAACGTATTTATTATTTTATTATTAGTGTCGTTATTGTTATTGTTATTATTATTATTATTTTAAACCTAAAAATATGAACTATTGAACTCTTTATTTCTTACATAGATTTCCGGTGTATGGTTCTTTTTTTTTTTGCTTTTTTCAGTCAAGGCGATTAAGAATAATTAATTAAAATGCATATTCGAATGGTCTCATTTAAAAAAAATTTATTCAATTAGCTCATAAATCAAGCTCATTGCTTTTCCGAGTGCCACGATCAGAACAGTTTATTTTTTATTTTTAATAATCGGACGTTTTTCGTCTTCCCATAATTAATTCAATTCAGCCAAGAGGATTAACAATGATTGATTAAAATGCATATTTGAATGGTCTCATTTTCTCCAAATTAATTCAATTAGTTCATAATTCAATTTTATTATTTTAATTTTTTTATTCGGTCTATTTTATTAGTTTGATCGTAAAAACGGCTCGCGAGTTCGATTACCATGAATTACAATGATTACTACATTCACGGTTATACGATATAGGTTTATTCGAAAGTCGAGGCGGTGTATTTCTTCGGAAAATTATATCGACTCGAAAGGGAAATAGCCGGGCGCGGCATCTCTCCTTCACTTCAAACGTTCAAAGTGCAATGTTGCACTTTGAAAACCATGCAGCGACGAATATTTTATTGCAGTCTGTGTTGACACAGACGTGCGCGTGCGCGCGCGCGCCATCTGCGCCATCGCGTGGAGTCGCCCATGGTTCGCTTCCACAAGGCGTCCTTTGACTCCCGACTGATGGATGAATTGGGAATGGGTGACCGAATGGTAATGTCATCGATATATCTTGAGTAATTCGTTACTGTATACAAACACACACACACACACACATATAAATAACTGTCTCAAGATGTATACATCGATAACAATATTTTTATTTCATAAAAATTTTGATAATACGGATGGAATATGACTTAATTGAACTTGTAAATAATTTACAAATTTTCAAGTACAAAAAATATTTAAAAAATTTGTAATTGCAATTACTATGTATATATATATATATTCTTTTTTATTGCATTCGCAACGTTTATTTTCATGTGTTCATTTGTTAACGTGGTATATTGATCGGTGTAATTATGTAAATCGTCATGAAAATCGTGAATTTCTTTCTTTCGCGCTCCGTCCGGAATCAACATTTTAAATTATAAGAAAATCGTTTCGGCATATTGCAAAACATAATTCCGCAGGCGTCCGACACAGAATTTCAGAGATTCGAGTGTTCGTTACAACTTTTATTGAAAAATGTACCAATTAAAAGCAACATTCTGAAAATTTTTCCCCGATTTTTCGTAATTGCTCGTTGAGTAATAAAATGAGGGGGACACTTCAATGACGACTTGACACTCGAAAGCGAATATCTCATGACCGAAGGGTCAAAATGGAAAAGGTTTCCGACCATTTTTAATTGCATTTGAGGATACCCATCGAAAAACACCTCACTAGATGGGTCGAGCGAAAACAAAAATTTCGTGTTCACTTTTTAATCCGTGGCACGGAGGTCCGATTTTTTTTATTTTTCGTAGATTTCTACGAAACCCCAAAAATTCGGAACGTTGAGCCTTCGAACCATCAAACATTCGGAACTTCGATCACCGGACTCATTCATAATTTCTCATATTCGCAAAAAAAAAAAAAAATGAAAAATAAAAAATAGAAAATAATTTTTTTTTTTAATAAATAAGAAATTTTAAAAATCGTTGCTGTCAAAAACACATACACCAACGAATCATCGAAAAATCCATTTTACCAAGAACCCAATTTCCGACGCAATACCGACGCCCTCTTCCTATCTCATGCGCGTTCGTTTAATTTGAATTGGTAAGTGACTCCCCCCCCCCTCCCCTTCGTTCACTCGTCGGCAAATGTGCGACAAGGATTTGAAGACCCGGAGTCCTTAAGTCCGATAACGCGATAATACGAAGCGATAAATAAACGTAAAAACGTTTTACTTTTTTTCCTTCCTTCCTTTTTCTTTGATTCCGGTGCTCCGGAATAGTCGAAGCGTACATGCACGAAGTATGGTTGGCCTGTCCGAGCCATCGGACGACGGTCTATTATCGCGATCACGTGGTACGCACTTGAGAGGTTATTCTTCGTCGCGAACGATGCGCGTGCGCGCGGGTTACATCGTCGCCAAGGTATATATAATAAGCGAGTATATACCGATAGCGAACGTGGGAAAGGAAGTCGACTTTGGTGTATCATTGCCGGACTTGTCGGTTTGTCGGTTTACTCGCTCGTCGGTTTACTTCTCCTCTCCCCCCCCCCTCCCCCTCCGTCGCCGAGCCGGGCCCAGTGGGGTTATCCTTGTTTTATCGTAACGATATGAGAGGCGCAACGGGCGAAACCCGATGATTCGCCTTACGACCTGATACCGATACTAATGCATATGGTCTATGGGTTGAGGACAGGGTAAGGTTAATTCGGTGATAATGAAGCATGTTTTGAACCCTTAGTCCGTAAACGTTTTTTCGGCACATTCAATTCGTAAACCAGGGTCGTTTTCGTCGTTGCTTTTTTTTTTTTAACATTTAAACGGCTGCAAAAAATCTGAAAAAATTCACGAAGGTTCTTTTCAAGCCTTCAATTAAAAGTCCCAATCCTAAAATTATGAAAAATTAATTTTTTAAATATATTTTATACGAAAGATGAGGCAAACTAGGGCAACATTTTATTATCGACAGGACGAAAACGACCCCGGTTTACGGACTGAGGGTTAAGATTTTTATCTGGCGATATAAATAGTGTAAATTTGTTCCATCAATTTACATATAATAATACAATGTATGAACAATATTTTGCTTAATTTTCATTTAAAAATATTGAAAATTAAGCGGGTGACAGTGAATCTCCGGAGGCGCTTCGAAAAAAAAGCTTGCTTTGCGGTGGTTATCATCATAACTCGCGAAAGAATCATCTGAAACGAAAAAACATCAAAATGCATTTGTTAAAGAAGATGTTTCTCGAGGTAATCACGAGAGGATTTAAAAAAAAAATTATTTTCGATTTTTTCGTAGCACTTGAAAGCAAAAAAACCGGTTTTCGCTATAAAAATCAGCTTATTTCTTGCTGTAGAATTAATAATTATTTGAAAAAAACGCTCTCGACAATACCCGGTGAATTATGTGAAAAAGTAGTGTGCAAAATTTCAAAAACGATTGGTCCAGTAGATTTTGCGTTATCGCGAACACGGACTTAAAAAATGTCAAGTTTCAGGATAACGCTTTGAAGTTTACTTCAAATTTTGCTCCGATCGACTTGAAATTTTCGACACAATATTCTTGAGATATTATGCATTCGGCTGAAAAAATTTAAAAAAAAATGTAATACCTTACTCCGCCCTTAAGCTGTGTAAATATAATAAAGATCCCATAAATAAATACAGCGAAGCACGAAGTTGTCCGATATTCGATACAATGGCTCATATTATAACCACGGAAATCAATAAATTTGTTCGATTCCCATTTTTTCGGCCGTACAGTCTGAAAAACCGGTTGAGCGACGGAACGCCAGATCCACGGAACATTCTTTTGTCGCTTGTTATTGAAAAGCCGACCCCCCCGGTCGTGTAAAACCGGACGATCCCATGCAAGTCAAAACGACCCATTATTCCTTGACCCGACCCAACGATTTAATCTTATTTTATATTCATTAGCGAGGAACCCGCGCGCCCGCTGCCTTGGACCGCGAGACGCGCGAGAGAAGAGAAGAGTGGCGGAAAACACGGCCACGGGGACTTCGCGTCGCCGAGTTATGAGACTCGTTTGCATAACGCGTGATGATCGTCCTCGATTGGACGTCGCCTCCCCCCGCCCGCTTCTTCCTCGTGTTTATCCTCGAACCATCGGTTACACGTCACGTGATCTAAACGGACTTGCAACTCTCGTTCGACAGATTTTCCATCCCTTTTTCATAAGCATAATGCGGGGTTGAGCTCGAAACTCGGAACAAGCAACGTTCGGAAGGGCCGAAATTCGGGACCCAAAATGCTCGGGACGAAAATGCTCGGAACGGTCAAAGTTCGGAATTTTATATATAGCTATAGTTGCGTACCTCGTCCGACGAGACTACATTGCTCGACTTTCGAGCTTTCCTACTCGTAAACTATCAATGTTGGATATATGCCGTCGCGGACTTTTTTCTAGAAAATTTGATTCTCGACAATATTGTTCCTGTAAACTTTTGGTCTATATAGCGTTGTTCAGCCAGCGTTTGGACGGGAAGGTAAAAATGTATTAATTTTCATCAATTTTTTTATCTTTCCGTCCAAACGCTGGCTGAACAACGCTATATAGACCGAAAGTTTACATGAATAATATTGTAGAGAATTACATTTTCTAGAAAAAAGTCCGCGACGGCATATATCTAACATTGATAGTTTACGAGTAGGAAAGCTCGAAAGTCGAGCAATGTAGTCTCGTGGCCGGCGGACGAGGTACGCAACTATATCTATATATAAAATTCCGAACTTTGACCGTTCCGAGCATCGCGGGTCCCGAATTTTGGCCCTTCCGAACGTTGCTTGTTCCGAGTTTCGAGCCCAACCCATAATGCGTTCACTCGCTCAAGCTCCATGGACTATCGACGGAACAAATCGACATCTCACCCCTTTCGCCAGGTCGAATTATATTTCAGAATTCATTGACCCGAACGTGAACTTTTGTGAACTCGTGGAACATATTGGAACATACATTTTTTTTTAAAGGAAATTTTGTGAACGTGTTTTTGAGGGCCTGGGATCGCCGACAGACGAAGAGTGAGGGCAAAAGAGGGGCGGGGGGGTTGTAATTTGTTTTAGTTAAGATTTTTACGATGGGCTATGGGAGTGAACTGAGTTATTGATTTCCGTGGTTAATATCTATATATAAAACTGGTCCGTGACTTACTGACTGACTGACTGACTGACTGACTGACAGACAGACAACGCACAGCCTAAACCACTAAAGATAAAAACATGCAATTTAGATCATGTGCTTCTTAGAGGGTGTAGAGGTCCACTAAGGAAGGACTTTTCGAAAATCAACGAATTTCCAAATTTTTTCAGATTTTTTGTTTCTAGTACTTTGGCAGCTGTAAATTAAGGAATTTTTCATATATTTTGTTTTTAACAAATTTTCTTTTAAGTATTTTTTTCACATGCTTACGCTGTGGAAAAAACGTATTGAAAATCTGTTTGTCACGTGTTTTGTCTCGGCTTTTCGATGACTGCATTGAAAAAAATCCAAAATTTGGGAAACGGCCGAAAAACAGCTTTTTATGTTTAAAATTCTCTCAGACATTTTATCGAATTGCTTATATATATATTGGCAAGGTACAAAAGTCAATGAATCACATTTGACGATAGGATTTCTTTTCTTTTCTTTTCCTTTAATATTATTCTGTGAAAATAACATTTGATTATAATTTTGAATTTTTTTAATGATAACGTTTTTTTTTTTTTCTTGCAGAATGACTCGACCAGCGTGGACGACGATGGTGGAGGAGGCTTCTTCTGGGATCCACCGCCCGTCAGGACTCGTGAGACTGTCAAGAATCCGGATAATTCGGCCGTGTTGCAGGAACGACTGGCCCAAGCCTCCGTGAAAATTCGCGATCTCGAGGACGAACTGAAACTATTCAAATCGAACGACAATAACGACGAAATTAACGATGGTAATCGAAAAGCCGAACTGCTTCGTGCCAAGCAAGATATGGTCAATCGTATAATACAGATTGGCGAAAAGGTAAAAATAAGTTTTGCTTTGGTACATTGTTGCAACGCAGTTAGCGAACGAAATTTCGATTTTTAACTAGAACCTTAATTAGAACCTTGCACAGTGCTTCCTCATAATTTTTTGCTGTTTTTAAATCATTGGGATGCAAACTAGACTTCCTCACAGAGAAATCTTTGGCAAATGTGTAAAATGATGAAAAAGCCATGAGCAAGGTTCTACTTTACATCTTAAAAATTTTGAAGCGGTGAAAAATTATGAGGAAGCAATGTGCAAGGTTCTACTGAGCATCCTCGTTTCAAAGTTCGCGTGGGGTGCGTTCGGACCCCAGTCATGAGCTCCGGGATTCAATTATTGGTTCGAGTTCGAAAGAGTTCTACTTTTTTTTTGTTCATTGTTTGATTAAAAATAAAATCGTTGATTAAAAATAAAATCGTTGATTTTACGAAGTAAATCAACGATTTTATTTTTAATCAAACAATGAAAAAAATCATTTGTGTACATTTGAATGGAAATGTTGATTATTAATTTTCCACAGAGTCGAGATGCGGAAAGAAATTTGAAACGATTGACACTGGACGAATCCGTTTTGATAAATGATTTTCAAGCGGCAATATCGAAACTCGATTCGCACGAGCAATCGTGCATGATCAGATCGGCGTTGAAGGCTTTGGACGTCAATCGTGACGATTCTTTCGTCAACGAGGGTAACGAAAAATCCGACGTCGACGAGAAACACAGAAATTACGAACGTCCGCGTCTCGAGAGCATATCTCTTGATTTTCACATCGATGACTCCGATTGTCACAATGGCAACGCAAACGCCATCGTGGAGAACGAACAATTGCGAAGAAAGATCAAAGAATTGCAACAAGAGAATGAATTTTTAACGACTAGTCTCGACGAGTTGGACAAGCAACAAGCGCAGTCTCTCGGTGAGTCGAATTATCGTACCAAAAAAAAAACAATAAAAGAATTCCTTAATCTTTAAACAAAAATTTTGAAGATTGAAATTAAAATAAATGAATATTCAGACCCGAAGAATCATAATGATTAATTTTTTCTTGAAAATGCAATTTTAGTTTGACGGCTTACCCCTCGTTATTTCGATACAAAAAAATATATTTTTTTATATGTTTTTTTTACGACATAGTTAATATACATATATTTATTTCTATGAATTACCCATAATAAAGTAACATTTGAACAATATTCTATGCAAAGTTTCATTGATCTTTACGAATAAATGAGGCACTGACAGCGAATTTCCGCCAACGTCCAAAAAAAAAAAAAGTTTCATTGCGGTGCTAGCTCAAAAAAAGATTCATAACTGATCACTGGATCATCTAAACTAAAAAAAATGATTTTCTTAGTTCATAAGTTTCTGCAGGTAACAACCCCGAATTTTTTAAATTTTTTACAATTGATTTTTCAATTTTTTACAAAACTTGAAAGTCAAAATGCTGAAAAAAAAATTGTTGATGAAAAATCAGGATTTTTACTTCAAAGTGCTGTAAAAAATTGAAAAAAACAATACGAATAATGAAAAACCTCGACGTTGTTACCTGCAGAAATTTATCCGCAATGAAACCGCAATGAAACTTTTTTTTTTGACGTCTCCGGAGATTCGCTGTGAATGGCTCATTTCTTCAAAGATTGATGAAAAATTTCACACAATATTCTTCAAATGTTACCTCATTATCTAGTAATTATATAAATAAATATAATATTAACCGTATCGTAAAAAAAAAATTATCGAAAATATGCTTTACTTGTGTCGAAATAACCTTAATTTATCTATTTAAAAAAAAAAAAAGGTCTTTCGTTGTCATAATTGTTTTTATCATAGTCGAACGAATTCCCATTAATCAATTCAATGACAACGTGTTGCAGATACGATACTGGCTGTGAAGGATCAGCTCGCGAAAAAACACGAATCTTTGCAAAAAGCTTACGAACAATTGTACGTCGAGTGCAACGAAACCCAAACGAAATTGCAATTATTGAATGCGAAAAGTTCGTCGTCGATCGAAGCCAACAACAACAGTGTTTCAAAAAAATGTGATAAAATAAATTACGATGAAAAACACTCACAAACCGAACGCACCTCAACGAATACAATTCAAGCTTCCGTGCAAACTTCGGAAAAAACCACAATCGACAAAAACGTGCAAACAGATTGCGAAACCGAAAATTCGACGAACGAACAAAAAAATTTGGAATCGATTGAAAATCGTGTAAAATTAATTTTGAAAAATTGTGAAATCGATTTGAAAAACGACGAAACTTTGTTCGAAAGCGTCGCGAGAAATTACGTCGATGAAATTTGGAAGAAAGAAACTTTGGAACGTAAATTAACGGAAATGAGTCGAGAATTGAAAGAAACTTCGGAAATGAGAGACTCGTTGCAAACGGATTGCGACGATATGCAATTGAACATCGAATCGTTGCTCGTGCAGATCGAACACATGAAAACGAATTTGCCATCGATACCGGAAGCCAGCGAGGAACGCGTGGCCTCGTTGGAATCCGAAACGGAAACCATGGGCGAGGAGATAAAACGTCTGCACGCCGATCACGAGAATCTCGTGACGAAAAATCGCCAACTCGTTGAAACCATCGAATCGTTGGAAGAATCGTTGAAGAACAAACAAAATCTCGAAACGAAATTGAAAAACGCTAACGAAGAATTGGATAATGCGAAAAAACAGCTGGACGAAGCATTGAAAAAAATTTCGGCCCACGATAATCTCACGAAAGATTGGACCCAACGATCAAACTCGATTTCCAACGAAAACGAGGAGCTGAAAAAAAAAATCGCGGATTTGGAAACTTCGGAAAAATTGTCCGAAAAAAAAATTCACGAATACAACGAAAAATTGTTAACCATGGAAGATAATTCGATCGTCGTGGAAAAATTGCAAATTGATTTGAAAACCATGAACGAAGAATTGAAATCGTCGCGATTGAGAGGCGAAAAATTGGAAAACGATGTTGCAGCGATTGTGGAATCGAAGAAAGAGTTGGAGATGGATATTTCGGCCATTTCCCGGGAGAAGGAACAATTGGAATCCGAATTGTCGGTTTTGCGACAGAACGAAACGAAAAAATCGGATGCTGTTATATTGAAGAATCTTCGTGAATCTTTGGACGCGGCAAATCGCGACAGAGACGATTTGGAATACGATATTTTGAACATGAGAAAGGAACTCGATCGTGCCCTCGAAAAATTGTCGTTCGTGGAAATGCAAAATTCGAAATTGATCAACGATAACGAAAGACTCGCCAGGGACAATCACGAATTGTTGGATCAATTGGCGAGCAGCCACGACGATTATACGGAAAGAATCGAACTTTTGCAAACGGAAATGAATCTCATGATTCAAGAAAATTCGTCGTTGAAGAACGAAGCGGAAAATTATCGATCTGAAATTGAAAAAATGCGAAAAAATTTGGAAGAATCGATGGAAAAATGTCGCAGACTCGATGACGAATCGGTGGAGACGTTGAAAAAATTGGAACAATCCAATTCCAACGATTCCAAAAAATTCGACGAAGCGACGATCGAATATCTCGAAACAAAATTGAACGAAGCCAATGGAAAATGTGAAAAATTGGAAATCGAATCGACCAATCGTCGAAGCTTGGAACAAGAATTACAATCGCTTCGTGAAAAATGTCAAACTTTGGAAAAACTCGAAACAACAAATTCGACGATTTTCGAAACCAAATTGCACGAAAAAGAATCGAAATTACGTGAATTGGAAATGACGATTGATAATTTACAATCGACGATAAACGATAATAACGCGACGAACGAAATTAATGCAAAAACGATTATCGAACTCGCGGAAAATATTGAAAAATTGAAATTTTCATTGGAAAAAGCAAACGAAAATGTTGAAATGTCACGAGAAACCATCGACGGTCTTTCCCAATTGATAAAAACCAAAGATGAAGATATTTCAGAATTAAAATCAAAACTTTCGTCAACAACGACGAACGAAAATTCCAACGACGAACAAACGATCGCGAATTTGTCGAAAGAACGCGAACAACTCGTGCAACTAGTTCAAGAAAAACACAACACGAATTTGCAATATTACGCGGAAATTCAACGTTTGGCTGTGTTGTTGAATGAAAAAAATGTGGAACTTCAACGTGCGATTGCCGAACGCGACGAAAAAACGTCAAAATTGTTGGAAAAAGATGCGGACGTGCATTGGGCGCAAAACGAATTGCAAGTCGTTCGTCAAAGATTGAAGAGTCTCGAGGAATCGCAAAATCACGGTGAAACTTGTGGAATCGTCGAACATTCCGTGAAAATTGCACAATTGTCGATGCTAAACGAAAAATGCGTGGCTCTGGAAGCCGCGCTCGTTCACGAACAATCGAACAATCGTATTATTCAGAATCAATTGACGGAGAGCCAATCGCGCGAGACAAATGCGGCGAAAGAGTTGGAAAGATTGAGAACGCATTTGGTGGATATCGAAGCGAGTTACACGGAGGAGGCTCTCATCGCCGAGGACAATAGAAAACAATTGGAATCGAAACTCGCACAGGCTGAGGAAAAGATGCAAAATACATCGACGATTTACACATCGGCCAGTATAAGATCGAATCAGCAGGTGGAAACGCTGAGGCAACAAATGGCACTGATTGTACAACAGAGAGACGAGATACAACACAAATTGTCCGCTGCTGAGGATAAAGTTTTGTCACACACAGCTTCGCTCACGAATTTGCAAATTGTTCTCGAACAATTTCAACGAGGTTCGTTGTAAACTTTTCCAATCGTTTTACTTTACTGAATTTTGGATTTTTGAAAAAAAAAACAAAATGATTGAAAAAATGAAATTATTTTGAAATGAAGAGAAAAAATGGGACGGCTGCACATTGACTTTCTCAAGATTGTCAACGTGGCCCGATTTTCAGATTGCCCGAATTTAACATATTTGAAAAAAAAAATATTTCAAAAAAATTATTTAAAAAAAGAATTATAAAAATAAAAATATTTTCGAACAAATAGGGCGGCTGCAGATTGACTTTCTCCAGATTGCGAACGTGGCAGATTGCCCGACTTTAACATATTTGAAAAAATATATATATATATTTGAAAAGAAAAAAAAATTATTTTTCTACAATCGTTGAGATTAAATTGAAATGTTTGCAGACAAGGAAAGCGATATTCGCGCAGCAACGGATAAGATACGACAGCAGCTTAACATGTCGTACAAGGAGCAGGAAGATCTTCGAAATGAAATTGTCAATCTCAGGGTACGTTTCTTTGTGTGTGATAAGAAGAAAAAAATTTACAGACATTCGAGTCATAGGTTCGAACGTACAACCGTCACTTTTCATGGAAAATCGAGCATTCTTCATGACCAAACGGATGGCTTTGTTAAAAAAAAATACATTTTATGGTTAATTTTTAAAAAATGCGTTTCGAAAAAAACAAAATTAAAAACCATGTTTAAAGTTTTTGTACATGCATTAGTTGCTGGTTCAATGTAATAACTCAACGTGCCTTCAATCTTTGAAATATCTCGAATTTCACTCTAAAATCATTCGCATTAGATTTTCAAGACCATAAAAAAATAATTTACTGCAAGAAAAATAAAAATAGTTTTACAAACTCTCAGCGTTTATGATTCTCTCTGGGAAACGACTGAAAAAGCTCAACGAGTCCCGAAGTAAAAACAAAAAGAAGCCGAAAAAATTGTGCTGAAAAAAAATGCATTACTTTCGTATAGCAAGAGTTGTGTTATATTTATTAAAAACTTGTCGATAGATGCAACTGTCCGATGCTCAGGAATGTTTACGAGCGGCTTCACGTCTGAGCGAGGAGCTCGACAACAAAAGCGACAGGATTCAAGAGTTGAATCAAGAAGGTAATCAATCGGTCGGCCAATCTCTTTGTCTTGGACAAACATTTTTTCATTTTTTATATATTTTTGAAAAAAAAAAAAAAAATTTTATCATTGCACACGTCAATTTGTGACACGTTTTATGTAGCACGTATCTATCATTGTGTTATTCGCGTAGTTTAAACGCATGCACGTAATATATTACGAAATAATTTACGAAACAATCACACATATTTTTTTCATCGATCGTTATCATCAATTAGCAACAATTGCGATAAACTCAAATTCACAACACGCCCACTTGACGGGACTGAGCCGCTTGAAAAATTGCATTTTTTTTTCGTGACATGAAAAAAATTCAAAATTTCAACAAATCCAACGAATTCAAAATTTTGTAATAAATCTCACAGCGTCCAGGTGCTTCATATTGCTATGAAAAAATTTGAAATGATAGCTGATTATAGGTAATTTATATGGGTAAAATCGATTTTGAATTTAGCCTGATCGTAAAACGAAAAAAAATCCAATTTTTTAGGCAACTCATCCTCCTTAATAAACAGCTACACGATACCTTTTTTTTTTAATTCACACTGCATCATCAGCAAACATTTTTATTAATTTTTAAGTAACCGTGTGACTTGTGTATGTGTGTGTGTGTGTGTGTGTGTGTGTATGTGTGACTAATCAGCAATTGTAAAAAACAAAAATTTCAAAAGAAATCAATCAATCGATCGCACATAAAATCCGGTGACGTAGTCAAATATCAGCTGGTAATTCTGGGATAATTAATCTAGCCCAGGATTCTGGCTGGTATCCGGCTGCGAACTGGTTTCGTCGCCTTTTTTTCGCATTAAAACGACATCTCTGCGGTCTCTCTCTCTCTCTCTCACACACACCCATTGCCATTTCGCTGGTGCTGGCTTTTCGTTTTTTCTCATATTTGTGTTTTTTTTTTTATTCTTTCTTCTTATTCTACGGTCAATTGTGGGTGGGCTCTGTTTAACGAACAAATTCGTAACTACTCAATAACAATGCAATTAAAAACTACATAATTTTTTTTCTTTTTCAAACGTGAATATTATGTTATTGCACAAATTGATTAATGCGAATAATAATTTTGGGCACATTTGGCAATAGTAAAGGGGAATGTGAATTGGCATGCTGTGTCGCCCAATGTTGAACAACAACAACAACAAAAATCAAATTATCAATGTTTACAAAGCTTTTTACTAACCATACATTTAATTCGACATATATAATATATATTTCATGCGACCCCCCTTGAAAACGCGTTATTTCGTGCCTGCTAAGCGGGCGCAAAGTGACCGATTTCATGTGCGGGAGCTTCACACGCATGAAAACGAGTGTTTTCCATCGGGGGTCGGATAATATATACTTTATTTTTAACGTTCATTTGATAAACCTTAAGGATAGTTTTTTTTTTATTCGCAATTATGAAAATATGAATATAAGGGTTCAACGGGTGGTCGGAAAAAAATATACTTCTTTTCAATGTTCATTTGATAAAGGTTGACGATAGTGTTTTTCGTTTTGTATTTTATTTATTTTATTTCAAAAATTGTTTTTTTTCTATTATTATTATTATTATTTTGGTCTTCGCAATTGTGAAAATACGAAAAGCCGTAGGATAAAAAAAATTGCATTTACACGAATATAATATATCGTGATTATTGCTTGGTAGCGCAAGAGTGTGTAATCTCATGTGGTAACTGTGAGCGGATTTATTTCGAGTGTTCATATTACCGTGTGGGATTTCCCACCCGTTACCACTCACCTACAAATTTTTATGATGAAATGTCACGATAACCAAAAGACCCAACAAAAAAAAATGTATTTACAAAATTTTTCGTAAAAACAAAAAAAAACAACCGATTTTACATTTATCCCACATTCCCATTCGTGTCCTGTATATTCCTCCAATGCTCCAAAAGCACCATGGCCTATTATCATTTGTTGTTTTTTTTTTTCTATTTTTTTATAGCTTTAGCCAATCGCTCGACTCGGCATGAATAGAAAAATTCTCCTAGTTTCCTTAGAATGGCATGAATTAGAAGAAGCCACTGAAATGAACGAAAAAAAAAAACACTAGAGATGCGGTAAGACAGTGCAAGGGAAAAAATTAAGGATTGAGAGAGAATGCAGCATGAAATAGAAAAATTTTAGGGCACGGGTGTGAGTATTACATCAGGTACTGGTGTGGATGACTGACAGCCAGTGCTTGTGTTATACTTGCGCTCATGTCTTTGCGGAACGCCAGCCTGCTGACCAAATTCAAACACGAATGTAAATTTGAAAAAAAAAAGCAAAAAAAAAAAAGGAACCAGAAGTTTGCGTGTCTTGCACTCGTACGAACGACCATTTAATTAAGTATGATGCATTACACGATACACAATGCTGTTTTAATATATTTATATTTATGTATATAATATATAGATCTCGATAGAGTTTGTTTGAACTTATCTATTTTTATTTTTTGCAATCTATTATTACGTCAAACTCGATGCAGGCGGTTGATAACGTTAAATGTAATTATTTTCATACAATTTTTCAGTTGCGAGACTTACGGAACTCGTGAATACCGCCGATCAGAGAATACAGGAAGCTCGAATGAGCGCGGAAGGAAAAGTTGATAAGTGAGTGTGAGAAATCAGGATATTTTTTTTTCTTTAGTTTTTTTTTAGTTCGTTGCTTTGGCTGCATGTAAGATTATTTTACTCTCTGTGGATCGAGAGCGAAAATCCTACCTTTCCGAGGTTTTTTTTTTTTTTGGTTAAGTAATTTTAAAAAGTAAAAAAAAAACGGTTTATCAAAAAAATAATAATTTTTGAACATTAAGAAAAATAGTTAACCAACAAAAACATCCGTAGAGTAGGGTTCTACCTCTCGAACGATGGAAAGGAAAATAATCTTACAAATATACAACTACAGCAGGGTCGACCGTCGCCAAAGGACGTAAGAAAACAAAAATCTGAAACAAATGTTTGCTCATAGGATTATCGACGGTTGATAGATGTTGCATTGATGATTATTTATTCACTGATTTATTCATTTATTTATTAATTTATTTAATTATTTATTTATTTATTTATTTATTTATTTATTCATTTATTTATTTATTTATTTATTTATTTATTTATTTATTTATTTATTTATTTATTTATTTATTTATTTATTTATTTTACAGAAACCTTGTGAAAAATTTGCTCATTGGCTTCCTGTCGTCTTCGACGATCGACAAATCATCGGTTCTCAGAGTTTTCTCGACGATTCTGGAGTTCGATGAGGGAGAAAGAGAGAGAGCCGGTCTGAACAATCCGTCCGCCAACAACGGATGGTTCTCCGGATTGTTGGGAAGTGGAGGTTCCAATCCGACCAAAGTACGTATCGCTGCTGATTCGTTGCGAGCTCCAAAAAAAATTGATTTTTTATCAAAATTGAGAAAAAAAATGTTTTTATAAGAAAAAAAAAGTTTTAAAAAAATGTTTTTACAAAAATGTATTGAAAATGTTTTTTATATATATATATATTTCGATCTTACAGGACCAAGAAGCGTCCCTGTCAGCCGCCTTTGTGCGATTCTTGGAAAGCGAATCCAAACCGAAGCCTCAATTGCCTGCCTTAACCATATCCAACTCGGTAATTAATTTATTTTATTGTCTCACTTATAATTTGACCGATCAATATGAAAAAAGTTTTCACGCTAACTTGAAAATACTGGAACGAAAAAAAAAAACAAAGCAGAAAAAAAAAGGTTTTCACCCTTAGCCACCACACTGGGGGGTCAAAAATACCCCGATGCACAGTTAACCCTAATTCCACACATTTATTCTTCGTTTCTTAGAACAAATGACTTTTTTCCAACACCCACTATCGGGCTATCTATTTTTTGAAAATATCAGATCAAAATGATGAAAAAAATGGCAAAGTTTCGATATTTTTTTTGTAAAAATCGACAATTTCGCTATTTTTGTTTCTTCTCAAATTAAATATTGAATTCAAATCAAGTAACCTATGGCGCTTTTTCAATGAACCTTCGAAGAATATATCACAATTTTTCAAAGTGAAAAAAAAAAAAAACAATCGATTAGTTCAAGAAAAAAAACTATTTTTAGGGTTCGAGACGAACTTTTATGGAAAATTGATCTAAAAATTTGGATCTAAAGTCTTTGCTAAAAGAAATAAAAATTTAGCTAGTAAAAAAAAAAAGATCAACAACCTCAAACCGATTAATGATTTTTTTGTTTTTTTTTTTTAATGTTCAAAGCCTGTGGGACGTCCGGGTCACAGTCGTCAGCATTCGTCCTCGTCAACGCAATCCGGCCTGTTGCTCACCAATGTCACCCTACCGTCCTTCCCGGACTTTGTTCCATCGAGAAACACCGGATCGATACTGAAGGAGGTCCTCAAGGACAGCTGATACTAAATTTTTTACGTCATATCCACGAATATGGCACGATATACATATACGTTTTATCATTAAACGATGTAAATACCAAGTTGACAGAAACTTTTCCAATCGTGCATCGAATTCGAACGATCGACTTTTTTTTTATTTTTTATTTTTTTTTCGTTCCAATCGAACTCATTCGTTCGAACTGCCTATTAGCAACATGAATGCGTTTTTTGCGAATATAAGAAGCAAACTTTATTCGCTCAATGTACGATCAAGGGCTTTAATTTGAAAAGTAAAAAAAAAATAGCGCTTGATGCGAATTTGAACGTAATTAAATCGTACATCGTCCGAGAAATTGGTCGGATCGTTGAGCTTCGTTATGAGGAAAATTTTGCTTCTTTATAAATTCACGGATAAAACCGTTATCATCGCTGAGCCGGATGTTTATTCGCTGGCACGATTATTTCGGTTTAATATATATACATATATATATATATATATTTTAAGACAGTTTGTATATGCCGATCGATTTAAATAAACGTTTATGATGCTACAATAAAATATAGTCTAAAAACGAATTAAATAATATCTAAAAATTGTCTAAGTCACCTAAAAATTGGCCAAGGACAGAATCCCTGGTCGGAGCCTCATTCGGTTGTAAGGTTCGAATCGTTAACTAAAAATTGAATCGCAAGAAAATAATTCAATCATGATCAGTGTGGTCTTTGAAATTATTTCAACGCTTCTTTATAGAGTCGAGAGATTGAAATTGTCCTTCCCAACAAACCAATCAATCGTAAGCAGACTCAAATAACACCGGAAAAATAATCAGATGAATTCCTCAACGAAAACTCAAATTCCTTCCAACGAGAAAAAAAGACGTCTTCAAAATCCTCCTCCAAATTGCACTTTCTTCACGTTTTTCTGTGTTTGTATGATAACATTATTCGAACAAATGATTCCTTCATTGATATATCGATTATTTCTTAGCCTTTAGTCCAGAACTTTTTTTACGGCACCTTTTAGCCTGAAAACTTGGTTCGCCACGTTTTTCAAACTGGTAAAGTGCTAAAAAAAAAAAATCTGAAAAAATGTAGATTCTTCAAGCCTTGAATCTGGTCTCAATTATAAAATTGTGGAACAAATACATTTTTTCCAAGTATATTTTTTATTGAAAATACGACCGACGGAAATATAAATCTCGGACAAAAATGACCCAAGTTTCCAGACTAAGGGTTAAACTAGGATATTCATGAATATAGATTTCAGGAATTTTTTAGAACCACCTTTCACTACTTTTCAATTTTCCAGGTTTAAAAAAAAAAAAAAACCAGAAAGTAACTCAGGATGCGGATAAAGGAATAAAATAAATCATGAAGCCGATATATATATATATATTACTCTCAACTTACAGTCTTTTTATTATAATAATAAATTCTTAACAAAGCGAGGCTTACAATGAAAAACTAACGATACATTGTCTCAGACATGTCGCACCAGGTTTACGAAGCGTCGACACTAACATTAAAAAAACACTTAAAATAAAAAATAAAAAGTGAAAAAAATGAATAATGAAAGAAACATACTTAAAGATTGAATAACAGCGATAGAAAAGAAGAAAAAAAATTTCAAATCTTCATTCACTCCGGTTTGGCGTCGCCATTCTTCTGATCGTGTTTGATCTCTTTGGTGGCCGGTTTGTCCTGAACAGCCGGTTTTCCAGTGTGTTGAATCTTGATGGTTCTCTCGTTGTCCAATTTCGGCAGATCTTTGCGTGGCGCGACGATGCTCAAAACCCCATCGGACGACAGACTCGACGAAACTTTATCGATGTCGCATTGTTCGGGAATCATGTATTTACGTACGAATTGACGTGAAATCCAACCGTGTTCGTCCTTCTTTTCCTCGTGTTTGGCCTCGACGACCACGAATCTGTCCACGACCTTGACGTCTATCTCGTCCGGTTTGAACTGTTGAACGTCCAGTATGACCTTGAACTGATCCTTGTCGGCTTTGACGGTGGACGTGCCGGATTCGGATCTGCGAGCCAAATCACCAGCGCGATTGCGCAGATACAACAATGGATTGCGCACCGGACAACGTGTGTCCGTAGGTAGCAAAACGAGCTTGTCGAGAATCGCCGGACTCAACAGTTGATCGGGAGTCAAACCCAGTCCGAAATCCTGATCGAAAATTCGATGAGGACGCTCGAGATCTTCCCACCAATCGGAGAACAGAAGCGGCACCAGAGACATCTTGCGGTTGTTTTTTTTTTTTACCCCTCTTCAAACTTCTTCAAGCTCTCGTTTGTTTTCTTCTTGTCGATGAATACGGATTCCTTTTACTTTTTTAATTATCTTCTTCTTCTTCGATAAATACTTATTTGATTCGTCGCGATTAGTTGTTTTTTGTTTGTTTTAAATCTTCAAGTTTTGTATTTTTGCGATGAATACGATTTTTTGAATATTTTTTTTTTTTTTTTATTGTTCGTCAATGATGAAATATTTAACTTTTTTTCACCAATTCGTTGATTAGGATTTCTTTTTATTTATATGTGTATTATTTTTTATTTTTTTTCAGTTGGTAGATATTTGAGAAATGACTTTGGAAAGTCGTTTTCTTTGAGATGCGTGTCGTAAGACGGTTGAGCGATCACTGATGGCAACGGTCCGGCGCGCCGCGCTTATATAGCGGCGAGCCGGCTCGACACAGCCGGCCGGCGTCGACGATCGTCGAATGCCCTGGAAAGTTCGCCCCCCGGCCGTTTAACACGCACGTCGTTGATTTGTTTTTTTCTGTTTATTTTTTTTTTTTCGCATGCTAATAACAATTTTTCGGTAACAATGCATAATTGGAGATTCTTGTGTTGTTTTTTTTTCCTCCGTGAATCCATGTTGAGTTATTGAAAGAGTGAAGTTTTTGCGGAACGAATTTTGTGGAATAAGCAGCGAGAGAGAGAGTGAGAGAGAGAGAGAGAGAGAGAGAGAGAGAGACCGAAACGTGAGACGCAGTTGTTCGTTTAACGACCGCCCGGCGGCGGTAACGTCCACGACGTTCGAGAAATCTCGATAACGCTCGGGAACTTTTTTGCCTGGACCCATTTTGCGTTTGTACATATATATTTCATATTTTTTCTCGAATGTTTTTTTCTTCTATTTGACAAAAAAAAATCAAACGTATTTTTTGCGTTGTTTTTTTTTTTGGAATCTTACGGATGTGTTTCAACGGATAATCCTGTTGAAATAGTTTATTGTTAGGGTTAAATTATTTTGCAATAGGTTTTTTTTCTTTTCAATTTTATTTTATTTTGTTTTATGAACGGGGAACGAGCGGAGATCGCGTAGATGGTAAACATTGTGAATTTGGGGTTGTCGGAGCAACGGCGTCATACGCAATTTCTTTTTTTTTGCGTCTCCCTTTTACGCCGCGATTGCGGTATGAGGAAAGGCTTCATTTTCGTTTGATCAATTGTTTGTGCTGTCGTCTTTGAGTACATTTATTATTATTATTATTATTATTATTATTATTATTATTATTATTATTATTATTATTATTATTATTATTATTATTATTATTATTATTATTATTATTATTATTATTATTATTATTATTATTATTATTATTATTATTATTATTATTATTATTATTATTATTATTATTATTATTTTCAGGCGACAGAACTACCATAACGAGCGGTTAATCTTGACGTTTAGAAAATTCGAGAAGTTTGCCGAACAGCAGTACTCATTCTCATGTTGTACCAATCTCGAAATTTCTCGAACCAGCAGACCTCATTCATTCACATCATACATTACAACCAGACAATGATGATCGATAATAACAATCATCTTTAGATAAGAACCACGAAAATACGAATTAAAAACAAAAACAAAAAAACTGATTAGCATTGCAAAGCAGCAAGACGACAGTCTCGTCATCTGTTTGTCAAAGTATTCACGCTGAAATAAATAAAATAAATAAAATAAATAAAATAAATAAAATAAATAAAATAAATAAAATAAATAAAATAAATAAAATAAATAAAATAAATAAAATAAATAAAATAAATAAAATAAATAAAATAAATAAAATAAATAAAATAAATAAAATAAATAAAATAAATAAAATAAATAAAATAAATAAAATAAATAAAATAAATAAAATAAATAAAATAAATAAATCAATGACATGGCTTATCCCAATTTGACCTGTCAACATCGTCCATCTTACCCGCGATGCGTCGTCCCGACCTGCGCGTCTTCGACCCAGCCTAACCCGAGCCCACCTCGGCTCCCGAGCAGCCACGACGGGGCGCGTCAGTACAGCCGTAGGGTTAACCCTAGAACGTTAGACTGGGGTAACTCGTTACCCAAACTTATGCTCAATCGTTATCATCGTCACTTAATCGTTAATTCAAGGTGCCATAAGTTGATCAATAAGCATTGGTAAGCATCTTAATACCGCTCGGTGGGCGGAGCGCGAGGGGAGGGGTAACTTGTTACCCCAGTGTACCGTTAACGATTTTTTTTTCATTTTTTTTTCGCCCAGAGAGTTAGTTTCTTTTTCCGTATTCGAAAACCACTCAATTCGACATTACAAAGCACGTTCATCAATCAGCGACGTAACAAATAATTAAATGAAATATTATTTTTTAAAACAAATTTTTCGTATCATTTCAGAAAATGTAAAAAATAATAACATTTTCATTTATTCTTCTTCTTTGGTTCTTCATATTCTGACATAGAAAAAAAATTGTTAAAAAAAATAATCTAAATAACACAATCGACGTATATGAAATTACAGACAATGTCGACGAATTATGAACTTCGAAGCACCGAAGACGTCGTAGATGCGTTAACGTCCGAACCAAAAATATTGTCGATCGATACGGTGTCGGACAACGAGGAAGACATCGAATGCGAACAATCGGAATCCAATTCGGACGACGATGCGAACGAAATAAAATTTCGTGATTTTGAATTCGTTAAATTCGATGAAACCGAAACGACAGATTTCGAACCTTCGAAGAAACGCAGATCGTCGACGTCAACCGAACAAACGAAATTAGACGAAGAATCAAAACGAAAAATCGGTCCCAGTCCAATCGGATCGGCTCAACAAGTCACGACACCATTGGAAGCATGGTCATTGTTGTTCACCGACGATATTTTGCAAAAAATCGTTAAACACACGAATCGGGAAATAACGCGGGACACATCGGAATCCACGAGCGACGTGAATGCCGATCTGACGATCGTCGAACTCAAGGCTTGCATCGGTCTGTTGTATCTGTCGGGTATGCAGAAAACTAACAACACAAATTTGGAAGAACTCTGGTCGTTGGAATTCGGACCGATGTTGTATCGCGACACAATGCCACTCAAGATATTTCGTTTTTGGTTGTCGATGTTGCGTTTCGACGATCACGAAACACGAAACGATCGTCGTGCAACCGACAAATTTGCCCCGATTCGCGAGATATGGAACACGTTTATCGAAAATTGTGAAAAATCGTACGAACCATCGAAATTTTGCACGATAAACGATCAATTGTTGTCGTTTCGCGGACGTTGTCCGTTCGTCATCGATGTTCCATCGAAGATTCACAAACGCGGAATAAAGATCGTCATGCTCAACGATGCCCGAACGTTTTACATGATAAACGCCGAGCCCCACGTTGGCAATTTGATGTGCGAAAATGCGAAAACAATCGCGTCGTATTATTTGACGAAGATCAGCGAACCCATTCACGGTTCTCATCGTATCATCAGTTGCGAAAATTATTTCGCAACTGTTGACACGATTTCGAGAATGCAGGATGAATTTTCGTTGAAGATCGTCGGAACGACGCGGGTTAACAAAAGATACGAAGGTTCGAGGTTCTCGGGCGGTCACGATGGTTTCGATCGGCTTTGCCGAGAATACACGACCGCTCGCAAGACTCTTCGTTGGCCAATGAGAATTTTTTACGGCATGCTCGATCAGGCATCGATCAATTCTTTTGTGTTGTACAATTACAATAACGCTAACACGAGAATGGACAGAATTTGTTATTTGAAAAATTTGATAATGAGCCTATTGGAACCGCAATTGAGATCGCGTCTTGAAAAACCGCAGTTACGCAGATCGTTGCGTTCGTCTATCGTCAATATTCTCAATATCGTCGTCGGACAACCGGTCAAAAGAATTACCTCGACGTCCAGACGATGTTGTCAGTGTCCACGTGAGAAGGACAAGAAAACCAAAGTTTCGTGCGCCACTTGCAATCGTCCGGTTTGCGAGGATCACAGGGTACAATTGTGTAAAAATTGTGGATCCCATGATTGAGCTTTTTTTTTTCAATACGAATGTATCGCGTTGAAATGATAATTAAAAAAAAAAAAAGAAAGACAAAGAATCGATTTTCGACTCCTTAGTTTTTGAGACTTTATTTTTGCAACCTTTACTGTGTAATCTGGGTCACTGAAATTCTGGCGCCTTTAAAAAGTACTCTGAAGTGATACCATTATTTTTTTTTTTTTTTTTGTTTAATTCATCAAATTCCATTGACTGTCCTGGTGTGAGGATCAGTCGATGCAGTGCCGAAGGAAATTGCAAGTTTCAACTTGCAGCTTGTTTTTTTTTCGACATGATCGGCAGAGGCTCGTAATCGAAAAACTGAAATTCCTGTCAAATCCGAACCATTCGAACAATCTCCGCCAAATGTGATACACATCACGGCTGAATGTTGTTCCAGACTTTTGTAAAGTCGGAGCTCGATTGGTCAAAATTAACGAAAGTTATAGCGACAAATTTGATTTTTAGAAAAATTCAAAATATTGTAAAATCAAAACTTATCGATGGATTTGACCCAACCAACCTCGGGTACATATGTATGTATCTCTTTGTCGATAAATATTCAGACGAGTATCTCAAAATTCGCGATCGGACATATTCTCTAAATGTGTGTTTCGGTACATTCTGAACATGGTGACATGAGGATCTCGAAAAAAAAACCAATTCCACCCCCACATACATTCTTTATGGGGAAGCAAAAATCATGAACTGAAATGGAAATAGAGTTCGATTCGTCTGATTCGACATGGAATGCCCTATATTATATATACCCACATATATGTGTATTTATGTACGTATATCTGTATACAGATAAAGTTTTTCCATCCGGTTATATTATAAGCAAGTCGAGTTCGTTAATCTTTTGACTGACAATAAAATTCATGTTGATGTTGATTCGATTTGATTCAATTTGCCATCGACCATCGGCGCGACAGAATCCACAGACAGTTTCGGTTACGTTGCGTCTCGAGTGTGCTTGCCACTCGAAATTATTGCTCGACGCTTCTCGAAGCAACTCCGAACCACCGAGAAGCTTCGTTATCTTTTCGGGCACGAGTTATCTAAGGCAAACTCGGAGATAAAGAAAATAAACGGACAATCCTTCAGATTGAGCAGTGAGAGGCAAAAAATATGGTCGCGAAAAAAAAAGACAAACAACACAATCGATACTTGGAATCATGTTAGGTCGTAATTTTATGCATGATTATGTGTCGTGAAGGATGCACAGAACATTTTTTTGTGATGTGTTGGTGAGATCAGTGTTTGGAACAAATAAATAAATAAATAAATAAATAAATATACAAAACAATAAAGTACTCTCGAGAATTCTACATTTATTTATGGCTGATGTTTGTTATTCTCGTCTCCATTGTTTTGTTAAGGTAGTAACGCACATAGGAGACTTTACCGTCCGATTTTCATGAAACTTGGCATACTTATGGGTATTGATGAGAAAAAGGCCCAGTTAAATTTTTATGGCCCTCCGGAGCACGAGAAAAAAGATATCAACACTTTAATTTTTTCACGTTTAACATTGAGCCTTATGGAAAAACACGCTAAATTTGATATAATACAAAAAGTTGCCGTCAGATTTTAATGAAAACACTTCGAGCTGCAAGTTTAATATTCGGGCAACATTTTGGGCACTTGACCGTAAAGATCAACAGACTGTGACGAGAATAATAAGCAAATAAACATCGGAAAATATCGTCTCTCTCTCTTTCTCTCTAATCGACATCATACCACGCGTCTTTGTCACACACAGGTACTACGTAACTCATTTGGAGATGGTATAGCTTTAGGCTTGCTTTGACTCTTACGGTTTGTGCGTTACTACCTTAAAGCATGATCAGCGATTCCAGTATCGCTTCGATATATTATTGCAATTTGACATAACCTATTCATCCGCGATCGAATAAATTTTTCGGTCTGTCTAAAATATCGAAATAAGGTACGAATGAAAGAAGAAAAAAAAGACATCAATCCACCATTGAATTTATGTTCCATTACTTATTTATTCAATCATTGAAGAAAGAAAAAAAACAATCTCAAGTACAGTCCCATCCAAAAATGTGAATTTGTCGTACGTAAATGACAAAATTATTTTTTACACGACTTATAACGAACCAAAAGAAACATCAGAAAAAAATACAAAAAAAAATAAATAAATAAATAAAACAAACGCTTGTATGCATACAATATTGTATTATTGTTTCGTCTTTATTGGATCTCAAAAATGTGAAATTTGTCTTACATAATTCACAAAATTGTTTTCACACGACTTACGTACTAAAAGGACGAACAAAAAAAAAACAACAACAACAAAAACACATCTTATGGAATGAAGATTAAACACACTTTTCAGCTTATTCTAAATTACAATGTTATAGAAAATTATCGAGATAACGCATTATGCGTGAGCGAACTGATAACAAAATTTCGACCAAGAGGGTTGCCCTATGATCCTCGAGGTGCGCTCTTCTCGCGCCATCTCTCTCGCTCCTGCGCAAGCGCCGCTAGCGCTATCTCCCTCGCACTCACGGCGAACACGGGGGGTGGGAAGGTGGACCGCTAGCGCGTCGCCTTTAAGCTCCCTTGACAACTTTTTTTCCACGCTGTCCGATCGGAGCTCGTTGCTGTGGATGTTCTCCCCCGCGTTGACCATCGTCAACATGACCGTCAACAGTTTTGTTCGAACTCTCCGGATGATCGACAATGGCCGGGGCGCCTGTGTAATGAATCTTTATGATTTTTTCATTGTTCTGGCTGATGGGTTTCTTTCTCGGTGCGGTTATGGTCAAAACCCCGTCCGACGATAACAAAGATTCCACCTGATCGACGTCGCATTGTGCGGGTATGGAATATTTTCGTGTGAAACGACGGGATATCCAACCGTGATCGTCCTCCTTTTCGTCGTGTTTCGCCTCGACCACCACGCACTTGTCCACGACCTTGACAGTTATTTCCTCGGGGGCGAATTGTTTTACATCGAGAGTTACCAAAAATTTGTCTTTGTCCGGTTGCACGACCGACGCGCCTTTTCCGCCCATCGATCTGCGCGCAAGCGCGTGATGATAAGGATGATTGCGCCTGCGCATACGACGGAACAACGGATAACCCAATTGATCGGCGTGACGGGCCAATGCGCTGCTGCCTCGGTGCATTATCTCGTCCGGATCCATCGGCAAACCGAAATGTTGATCCAAAACGCTGTGAGGACCGTCCAATTCTTCCCACCAATTGGAAAACAACAGTGGCACGAGAGACATGTTTGAATTATCGTTTGTTTTTTTTTTCTCCTTTATTTATGTCCTTGACAAATTTGTTTTCTTCTTTCTTATGTTCAGTAGTTTTGTTATTTTAGTTTTTTTTTCTCCTTCGATTTGCGTTTGTACACGCAGCGATGACTATTTCGAAGACCGAGCTTTTCGAATTGTTTTGATTTTTTTTTTTTTTTAATATGTTTTGTTTGATCACGTCGATTGGATCGAAACGCGAAAAACAAATATCGTGATTCCACGGCAGTGACGCGTGAGCCAATACTGTGGACCGGCGGCGCGAGAGGGTTCTGTTTATAGATGCCCCGTCGTTGCCCGAGAGAGTGAGTAACGAAGCCGGCGCGCGCATTGTTGTGTTGTGCCGGGACGGGTGGGAGGGAGGGGGGCGGGGCGAGGGGCAGCGGACGTCGAGCCGGGCAGACAGCGCGGAGGCCGTCATTGGTCGGCATGGCAACCGCACGCCGGCTAGCCGACACACCCCCCGCCCCCTACCTCACCGCGCGTGTAAATATAGAACGGAGGGCCCCAGAGCGAGCTAGCGGGTTCTCTAACTTGTTCTGGATTGCTCCCGATGGCTCGGGCACATTCGCGAAGCGCCTGGAACACTCACACCGTCGCAACTCGCATGTATATGCGCGGATCGAGGGGCAGGGGGGAGGGGGATGTCGGGGACAATGAAACTGCCAGAATTCAAGGCCAAATTCGGTGGGCTAACGGAACGAGACTTCTCCTTTCGTTGAGCAATTGCGTTTCAAATGTATTTTCTTTTTGTTTGTTTTTTTTCGTTTTTTTTCCTTTTGGTTTATGTTTGCAGAATGGCGAGAGCGTGGAATTACATACACGCTTGGAAAAACGTCGTCTTCCGACCGTTACACGATTATTATGATATTGTGTGACTAAAGCGCGTGGACGACGAGAGATCACGATGTCCTCGCGGTAACAAAGACACCCGGGTTTCGTGTTTTTGCATTTCGTCGGTTGAGACGCGAGGTTGTTCGTAATGGAAGACGATTTCGTAAACATCTCGATTGTTGTTAGCTTTTTTTTGCAGCGAAACGTCGTGCGTCGTGCGAGATGGATTTCATTTTTCTTTTTTTTTTTTTAATATTTTTTTTCTAGATGAGAAACCATTGTCATACTGTATATTGAATATTAGAATTTGAATTTTTTCAGCTTTCCGAAAAACATGTTTTTTTTTTTAATTTCAAAACTGCGACAACGACGAAAAAACAGCTTTTTTGAGATTCAAATTCGAATTCAACGGATTTTCGAGGAACGGAATGAAGGCATTTTTTTTTTTTTCGAAAAGCTGAGACAATTTCACGTACAAAACAATTTTTTTGTATTTTTTTTCATCAGCGTAAATATTATATGCATGTAATAAAAAAAGAATAATCGAAAAATTAAACTTTTATATTGAATTTTTTGTTCTTCAATTAATTCCGAGAAAATTTACAGAGGATCCAACTAAAAAAATACATCGATCGTATGAAATTTTCTCAGCTTTCTGATGAAAATATCATTCAAAGAATTCATTAACGGGAAGCTCTCGGAAGAATAGCTTTTTTTATAATTAAAGCTCGAATTCACAAACTTTTTATTAGTCCACATTGGAAATCGATTCGAATTTTTACGTAAATTCTCATTCGCGTAAAAATTAAGTTTAATTTTTATGGTTTTTCATAACGCGAGAAAAAAAAAGGTGTGTAAACAATTTTATTTTCACGCCTTCAACAAGGAGCCTTATCGGAAATCCATACGCTTTGTCCTTTCAATTCCATATGATTTTGGAAGAACCGTTCAAATTTTCATGAAAAAAGGGTCGAATGTAAGTTTCAATATTCAGACAACATTTTGGGAGCACTTGGAAGTAAAGATTCAGAGAGCGTGATGATAATATCAAGCAAATAGACGTCAGAAAAAATTACTGTTTACATCAGGAGCCGGTCGTGAGCCCCCGTAGGCATGGCAACGGTGCGAGACTCCGCGCGTGTATGTGTTGTCTCTTTCTAATCGACATCACAACACGCGACGTTGTCACATTCAAGTACCACGGTACGTCGATTATGACATTGTATATCTTCGACTTGCTTTGCAGTATCCTGGATACTATATACCTTCTTCCCAACCCTTTACAGGTCGCACGGGGTCCGTATGGACCCCAAACTTCGATGTTCTGTAGAATGATTCGGATTTTCGATAATATACTTTGAGAATCTGTGATTCCTTTTATTATTCGATGAGAATTGTCTTTTTGACGATGTAGCAGCCTTGTGAAATGAGTTGCCACCCGGAAATAACGTCCACGAAATAGGCGCACGCTTTGACCGTGAGCAATGGGGTCCGCACGGCCCCACATGCGCTTTCTACGGTCGATTACTTCGTTTCCCACTACAAACGTCCGAATTGCAGCGTGTCATGGATTTCAGAGTTATGTACGTGCCGCAAATCTCGTACGCGTGGAGCTTTTGCCTGGCCTCGTGGAGAGGTTAAATATAGATAGAGTACATAACCTCAATAAAAGAAAGAAAAAAAAACATTCCAAAAAATTTTTTTATCCACAAAGTATCCGAAAGATCTGAAAAAAAGGCTGGAATGATTCTTGAGGATTCTATGTTATGATCCAAAAGATTTTTTTAGCAAGCCCAATTATTTTATTTTTGTCATACGGCTCGAGAAAAAAAAATCAGTTTCTCTCTCTCTCGCGCTCCCTTGAATGTTTAACTCTCTAAAGCCAGATCGCGATTATACGCTCTTAGACTTTTTTTTTAATTCCGAAATGGATCAAGAATTATTTCAATTAATCTGAATCTAAACTGTGAAAAATGACCCTCCTGAGAATGTCTATCGAAACGATGGTATTATGATAAATAAAATCGTCATTACGATTAATGACAACAGCGCCATTACGATTCAAGACCAATCGCCAATGACGCCAATTTTTTTTTTTTTTTTTTTTTTTAATTAATATTCAGAATCGATAAATCCAGCAAAACTAGATTTCTATTAAAAAAATGTCTATGGGTTATTCGAAGAAATAAACATACTCGGGTGATAATTAAGTTTCAATGTGAGTTTTTTTATTTATTCTTACAATATTAAATAGTAGGAAAAAGTGTTCGAAGCAACGTTGCTCAGCAAAGTTTACACCCTAAACTAAAATAAATCGACACCGGTGAAATTTATTCGACGCTTCGTTAAATACAAACATGAATTTCATGAATAAGATACAGCACAGCCGGGTTACATTTATTTAAAAAAAACAAAATGGCTACGTCTTTATCTCTCTCATTCTTTACGACGAACGATACAATATGACATTTTTTTTTTCGTGAATATTAAAAATGAATGAAAACAATGGAAGAAAAATAGTTTAAATGCACATCGCCATTTTGAATATGCATAGACGATTTCTTTTTTTTTTAATTCAACACTTTTAATTTACTTCTTCTCTTCTTGCGGCTGCGCGGCGGCGGGGGAGGGTCCTTTGGCTTGGCCATTTTCGCGAATGGCCGGTTTACCGGTGTGTTCGATCTTGACGCTGCGTTCGCCCTCGACCTTGGGTTTGTCCTTGCGGGGCACGATTATGGACAGCACGCCATCTGACGACAACTTCGACGCCACCTGATCGATGTCGCACTGTTCGGGAATGATGTAACGACGGCTGAATTGTCGGGATATCCAACCGTGTTCGTCCTGCTTCTCCTCGTGTTTGCCCTCCACCACGACCGTACGATCAACGACCTTTACGTTTATTTCTTCGGGTGAGAATTGTTGAACATCGAGAACAACTTGAAACTGATCCTTGTCGGCTTTTACGGTCGATGTGCCTCCGTGACCTTGACGCAGAAGCTCGCCCCACGGTCTCACGTAATTGGCAATGGGATTTCGCGGAACGTCACGTGGCATTGTCGCGGTGTAGAAGGGAACACGTTCACGGTTGTACGAAGCAAGAGGCAGATATTGCGGATGAATTCCATGTCCGAAATGTTGATCCAGCAGGCTGTGAGGCGCATCCAGATCCTCCCACCAGTTGGAGTACAGCAATGGAAGCAGAGACATGTTTTTTTTTATCTTTTAACTTTATCGCGTCGTTCAGAAATATATATATATATTTTTCGAGTTGTTTTTGTTTGTTTTGCTCGCGCAATCAATGAGACAGTATCTCGACGGTTGCTCGTTCACGACTGATTGCTCGTCGCCGGCCGGCGCTCGGTTTTATACCTTCGCGTGGCGCTGCATTAGCCAATCAGCGCTCGAACCGGCCGGCGTCGAATTTTCTCGATGGTTCACGACGATGCTCGATTGTCGCGAGAATTTTCGAGCCGCTTCTGGGTGATTCCGAGCGCTCTCTCGCTCTCTCTCTCTCTCTCTCCCTCTCTGTCTCCCTCTTTCTCTCTCTCGCTCTTTCGCTCTCTCTCTCTGTCTCCCTCTTCCTCTCTCTCGCTCTTTCGCTCTCTCTCTCTCTGGCTCTCTTTCTCTCTCGTGCTCGAACATTTTCGGTTATCTTTGAGACGGGGCTATCGATTCACCGGCGTGTTTACTACGTTGTACAGAGTCAAATGAATTGTTTCAAAACGATGAATATTATTGTCTCGATTCGATTTACACGATTGAAAGACAAAAAGTTCGATGGTCAACCCAAACTGCTTATGTTCTGTAAAGACCATTTTTGTTCGTTTTCGTTAGCAAGAAAAAACAACAACAATGGATTTAACTATTTGTCCACTCACCCTTTTTGGGAACCAACGATAATTTCAAGTAAAATATATATCTTGACAAATTAAAGTAGCTATGGCAAATAATTTTTTCAGTAGATTATTCAAAGAGAGCTATTGGAACAAATAAGGTTTATGTCACGCTGTCCGTAAAAGTGCGTAAAGTGCATTTACGGACCTTGTGATATAAAAATTCGTACGACACTCGTCAGAAATTTTTTTTTCGTACTAGTGTCATAATATACTATTTTGATTTTTTCGGATTTTTTTCTTCATATTTTAAAGAAGAAAAAAAAACATCAGAAAAATCTGAAAAAAAAACTCTGAAATACTTTTCGGGGATTCCATTTCATGTTTCAATCCGTTTTTCGATCAATATGTCAAATACTTATTTTGCTACAATTAATTATCTTCAATATAAAGATATTTAACCTGATATTCTCGCATTTTTCCAAAAAGGTTCAGTGTAGAAACGAAGGGAAACATTTTACAAACATTGTTGTATACACTTTGAACAACATGAAAAAAAAAAAAAAAAAATAATAATATAAATAAACCACAAAAATGAACCTCGTCCCTCCAGGAGCGTCATTGAAATTTCTATAAGGATAACGAGAAATTCTGCGTTTGTATTGCAAAATTGACATAATTTTTTTTTTGTTTAACTTCCGTGAATAAACTATTACTCATCGATTTTCTTTCAGCATAGAAACGCAAAAAAAAAAAAACATTAAATTACGTCTACGTGAATGCACGTAGACGTTTTGCGAATTTCGAGCATCTGCGCATCAGACACGACAAAAGAATCTCATTCTTTCCTTGTTATGATTTTGGTCTGCGTTGGCGTGACGTCTCTACTGCGCGTAACGCCCTAACTTGCGTAATTCGCAGAGGGGAGGGGGGGGGGGTCCAAGGTTCCTATTTTTTATTTACCATCAAATTACAGACCACACTATCAGTGCAAGAGACATGTCATGGGGAAACACCTTTGCACATCTCGTACCAATCTTATCGGTATCGATGGACGATAAAAAAAAAATTTCTTAAAAAGAAATTTCTCGAGAGTTCTCGATTATTTTTTTTTTTTCAATCATCCATCGATCCCGATGAAAAATAAATGTCTCGAACATTCGAATAAATCATCAACACAATCATCATCATCGACGACCATCGTTTCCAATGGCAAAAAAACGACGATTCGATGTTTTCAAGTGAAATCATGAATAATTACGATTAATTTAAAAAAAAAAATGTATTCGTGACGATCGTTGGCAACGGTTAGAAATTTCGGGAACGTTCGAATGAGCTACGACGCAGCGTCACCGGCTGCACACAATACACATACGAAACTAGTAACACAAAGGGACGTGTCTCCCTTCCACGACTCGTCGATTGAATAACGAAACTGCGCATCGGTAATTATCATCATTTCTCTCTGTATCAACAATGCGAATCACAAAAAAAAATATATATCATTGAAATTACATTGCCAGACTTAATTTTTTTGTTTATTTTAAAAATTTCATTCAACATTTATTTTCGTTTCTCGAATGTTTACGCAACGAAAAAAACAAGAATTTTCGTGAACGTTCGCTCTCGAGGGACGTTCGTAATCGGCATCCGAAAAGGCGGACACGCATAGCTATACGTAACGTTCTCGATCAGTCCGTTGGGGGGTTTGGCACGCACATTTTATCTGCGACAAAGTTGCGCGCATTTGCGCGATTTTGCCAGAACAGAACAAGATTGAACCTGTGGAAACGCGCGTCAGCGGCGTGGCGGCAGCACCGCGCGGTCCGCGACGGTTGGCTCGTCGGTCGGCCGAGGGCGCGGGGGAGGGGTGAGGGGGACTACGCGGAATCGTATAAAAACACGCCGGCCGGCTCCCGGGCGACAGTAAACAAACGACCGTTGAATAAAATTCGTCGAGAAGACATAAAAACAAATAAATAAAACGAACAACATATTCGTCGAAACGCAATAGCCGTTGATCGACCGTTATATTTTTCTCTCGAGACAATAATAAACAACGAATGCGTTCGAGAATGAGTTTGGTACCGAAATTGTTCTCCCACTGGTGGGAAGCTCTGGAACGTCCGCATCGTTTGATGGATCAACATTTCGGCATGGCACTGCGTCCCGAGGATCTCATGCGTCCGTCCTTCTTCGAGGATCGTTGGGTCAACAATTATTATCGTCCACTGATGGAACTGGCCGAGCGTGAAGCCGACAGAGGATGGTCCATGGTTAAGAACGACAAGGACAAATTTCACGTTGCCCTCGACGTTCAACAGTTCAAACCCGATGAGATCAAAGTCAAGGTCGTGAACAATTTCATCATCGTGGAGGGTAAACACGAGGAGAAACAGGACGATCATGGAATTGTTTCCCGACAATTTATACGCAAGTACATGGTACCGGAACAATGCGATCCCGAACAAGCCACGAGTTCGTTGTCGTCCGATGGCGTTTTGACTGTTACCGCACCCAGAAAACCGGAATCCATTGAGAACAAACGTGAGATACCGATACCGATACAACACACTGGAAAAACTGCTCAGGAGATCGAAGATGGACAGCAGCAGAAGCCACAAGGACAACAACAGCAGCAGCAACAACAACAACAGATCCAACAGCAGACCAAGAAATTTGCCGTCAAGCAGTGAAAGAATTCGAAACTTTTTCTTTTCTTTCTTTTTTCAATTTTTACGAATAATTACATTGTAACCATCGTCATTCATTGACACAAACGTAGTTTTCGTTATTATTGTTATTTTTTTTTTTTTGTATTGTTAACGATTTATCAGTTTATCTGGTTTTTAATATCGTTGACTGATAGTGTGATATTTTCCCTGTGAAATCCTGTGGTTTTTTTGTATCGTTCCTACATGTAAGCCAAATATATTTATAAATAAAAACTACGAGTCCAACGTTGTAAAATAAAAATGTGTTTTTATTTGCGATTTTTTTTTATTGTTGAAACAACGGTCTGCGTATGATTATTTTCTTGAACTGCGGGGGAAGATTGCCGTTACTATTCAAAAAAATTTTTTGTTTGCCGAAAAATTGCGAAATTGGGAAAATGATTTTCGAGAGAAAAATGCATTCATTGACGTGGCGTAATACGTACTTTGGATTGATTGCGTCGATATCGGAGACCCGTAGAATTTTACCTCGCGGAAAATACAGTGACGAACGAATGTATTGGCACAGTGGTGCCACAACGGTGTAAGTAGTTCTAGTAACTACGGCAGTACAGTTGAGATCGGCTTTATTTAACATAATAATACTGTCAAATGTTATGCTTCATTATTACACAAAAAGATCGATTGCAAACAATTTGGTAGCAAAAAAAAAAATTATATGTATTCCAATGTCCATTTGAATAGGCACGAAAGTATTGGCACAGAGTATAAAATTCTATTTATAAATTGTTTTATGGTATTGCCCTTGGTCGGTAAGGAAGTTTCATTGAGTAGAGGGGAATCCCAACGTATCCTCGGAAAAAATTAACTGCGCAGTACAGTGGGAACCGTTAAGGCGAAAGAATGGGACGAAAAAATCGAGAAACTACCGTCGCAGAGAGAAAAATCATATTAAACTTGCACAATCAAAACCAATCCTATGCAGAAATTGCGAAGGTTGTTAATAAAAGTCGTTTTACCGTGCGAAGTGTTATTAAACGATTTAAGGGTAAAGAAAACTTGGAAGATCGTTGGCGAAGTGGCCGTCCACCTAAGCTCTCTGAAAGGGAGAAAAGGAAAATCATTAATACAATAAAGGTGAATCCTAAAACCCCTTCAACGGAGATAGCAGCAACGTTGAGAGAAGACCTCGGTACTGATGTCCATCCCATAACTGTTCGTAGAGTGCTCAAAAGTGCCGGCTACAATGCTAGAGTTTCAAGAAAGAAGCCATACATAAGCAAGGTTAATATAAAGAAAAGGATAGAATTTGCAAACGAATTCGTACATAAGAAGACAGATTTTTGGGATAAAGTTCTCTTTTCTGACGAAAGTAAATTCAATATCTTTCAATCAGATGGTAGAGTTTTGGTTTGGAGAAAGCCTAATACCGAATTTGACGCGAAAAATCTTCAGTCCACCGTCAAACATGGGGGTGGCGGCGTGATGGTGTGGGGATGCATGAGTTCATCTGGGGTTGGGGAGCTTGTTTTTATCGACGGAACGATGGATCAGCATGTGTATATGAACATTTTTAAAGAAAATCTTAAAAAAAGTGCGGAAAAGCTGAATTTGGGGCCCAATTTTTACTTCCTGCAAGATAATGATCCAAAACATACTGCTCATCAAGTTCGCGAATGGATTATTTTCAACATCCCACACACGTTACCATTCCCACCACAATCCCCAGACTTGAATCCGATTGAAAATATCTGGCATGAGTTGGAACGGAGGATCAGAAAACACCATATTTCCAGTAAAACCGATCTCAAAAAAGTCCTTCAGCAAGAGTGGGATATCCTCGATCCTGAAGTCATACGAAAGCTGGTGCACTCTATGCCCGACAGATTGCGGGAGGTTCTCAGAAGAAAAGGACTGCCCACTAAATATTAATATTTTTTTTTTATTGGGTTTACGCCTTGTGCCAATACTTTTGTGCCTGTTCAAATGGACATTGGAATATATATAATTTTTTTTCTTGCTACCAAATTGTTTGCAATCGATCTTTTTGTGTAATAATGAAGCATAACATTTGACAGTATTATTATGTTAAATAAAGCCGATCTCAACTGTACTGCCGTAGTTACTAGAATTACTTACACCGTGGTGGCACCACTGTGCCAACACTTTCGTTCGTCACTGTACTTGGAAGGCACGACAGCACTATAAAAGTATTTTTTTCAAATATATACATATATTTTTCATTATTTTCTAAAGAATTCATATTTTACGAATGCCGATTTCGAATTTTATGGAGCAACTCATCAAATTTTCGGTGAAGCGACTTTTTTTTGTCTTAAAACTACGAATTTCAACCGTGTTGCCATGAAACCTGGATCAAGTTCTTGCAATTGAATTACTACAAAACGACCTGAAATAATAATAATAATAAACAAAGAATTGAATAAAACGTTTGAAACGTGTTGCAAGTTCTCTTCTTCGTTTCTGTATACGCATCCAGGATTAACATCTTCATCCAGCTCGACGAAGTAAACTGATACTTCAACGACGTAAACAAGATAAACGCAAACCTCATTTTACCATCTCCAGTTTCATATGAGACTTCTTTTCACAACAAAACGAGTCTGTCCGTCACCGTAAGCGTTTCTCTTTCCATCAAACAGTAAGTGTAACCTGTTTTTGGAAAAAAACTTTCAAAAAGTTGTGCAAATAAAATTCAATTTGATTGATCGATCAATAAGTAACCCAAATGGGTTAGATTATTCATGTGAAATAACGATACGTAGTTTGATATTTAGCAGTCATTACCATTCATCACGTGTGTCGGATCAGATCGGTCGATCTGTCCATGTGACATTCAAATGTGCGCGCATTTTCCCGCCACTCGTTGAGCCATTCAAATCTCTCGACGCAATCGGGCGGGAAAGATGACACTATTTAAATCCCGCTTCGTTAATCATAGGTGATGTGAGATGAGCTATTCTAAGCTATTCGACGAACTGCCAAACCGACCGAGCAGACGTGAGTGAGAAACGAGATAGCGCCACTGACTCTCGCTTATAAAAAAAAAAGCATAATAACTCCGGAGCGTCGGTAAATTAATAATCTCAAAGCTTAAACGATCTGTAAAACTGTGTGGACAGTTCCGTATTATGAACTTTGGGATGCCTAATCGTCATCTCAGTCCGTCTTCCTTGGTCGACGACCCCGCCCCCCTCCTAACTTCTCCTGATATGCGGCAGACCACGGACGTTGTGGAAGGTCAGCACACGTGATTGCACGTGATGCGTTATCATCGATTTACTATAACATCGATTGTCAAACAGTTTTCCGCTATCATTTATAAATTAACTCGGTCGGTAACGACAATTGTTTAATCGTATAATATTTTTTCAGGAATGCCTCAATTCTTGCGAATAAAATAAAATTCTCAAATGCTTCCCAATCGTCTGTGTCTTTCAGATTGAAAGACAGTGGCACAGGTCTGCACCGTGGGACGAGCTTAGGCTAAAAAAAGAATCTTTCAGATTGACACAAGTGTGCGGGAGATAATGTAGTTGAATGTTTCAAACGTATTATTCTCCGTCGTGATTGAGCCGTCGGTTAAAATACGAGAACGGTTGACTGATGAATCTTCATAGGCAGTCAAACGTTCTCGAGTTTCCTTGCAACGATCAATCGTAGCCGAGAACAATGGTTTACAGTTTCGTGTTACCGATCGGGCAGCAGGACAACACGTTTTCGTTCGTGCGATCACCGCCGTAAGTGCGAGAGAGATATCCCTATGGGCGCTCGCGGCGGATCGACAGAGAACGAGCGAGATACGTTACCCAACCTTCCTTATGTTATCCTCCCTCGCTCCGCAGCGAACGACCATGGTGCTATCTTTCTCGCACTCACGACGAAGATGTCAACGTTACGCATCGCCTTAAAAGATAAACAACACTGATACCGACTGAATATCAGGTTTTTTTTCAGTACAATAATATTGTCGTTGAAAATTCGTACGTCCGTTGACATTCAAAACCCCAAGTTGGTCGTGAGTTCCCAATGAAAACCGAGCTGTATGAGCAATCGCACATAACTCATTGACAATGACAATCAACAGATGAGCCCGGTTTATTGTCGTGAATAATCGGCACGAGTTCGCTCTTTTTTTCCACATTCCCGTGTAAGCGAACGTTCGATTAGTCATCGATGAGTTCTCGCGGGGGATGTTATCATCGTTTCGACAATTTAAAATTTATTTCATACGCATTTATTATCGTGAAAACCGTCTGGACCGTTAGTTCGAGATGGACAACAGTGGAATATCGTTGGTGAACGATTACACGGAAATAGTTAGGTTACTCACGAAAAAACAAAAACTCGCATACGGCGTGGGTCATGTGCTCAACGATATTTGTGCGAGTATGTGGTTCACATATTTGATCGTATTTTTTCACTATGTACTCGGATTCAGTCCGACATTGGCCGGCGTGGTGCTTCTGATAGGCCAGGTGGCCGACGCTTTGGCGACTCCCTTTGTCGGACTCCAATCGGACAAGAATGATAATTTTTGGTTGTGCCGCTATGGCAGACGAAAAACTTGGCATCTTGTTGGTGAGATTGAGATTAAACTCTTTCATTTCCACATTGATTCATTTTTTCTTCAAATTTCACAACTGGTTTTTTTTTTTTTTTTTTTTTTTTCAGGTACAATCTGCGTCGTCTTTGCGTTTCCATTCATATTCTCCAAGTGCTTGGGTTGCGAAAGTACTCATCATTGGGCGCAGGTCTTTTATTACGGCGCTTTCGTGATTATATTTCAATTCGGATGGGCTTCGGTGCAAATCTCACATTTGTCGTTGATTCCCGATCTGACGCCCACCGATCACGAGAGAACGGAACTCACGGCTATCAGGTACTATTCCGTTGTGTTAGATTTGGTTACGATACTTGCAGAATTATCGATTGATCACTGAGGAAATAAAAAATCAAAGACCGATTCAATTGGATTAGAATTAAAATTGAGTTTCGTCAAATTTTTTGAATTATTTTTTTTACGCAACGATTACTATCTTTCACCCGGTCTTGAACATCAATGACAATCGGGCAGGAGTGTCGATACGCAATCGAATCAATCGCTTTGTTGATAAACTCAATAAAATTTTGTACGAATAACTATTCGCAACTTTGACAATGATTTACAATAACAAAAATGGTTTTGTCACGTTTGCAGATATTCATTCACCGTACTGTCGAATCTATTGCTTTACGGTATAACCTGGGCCGTTTTGCACATCACAAGCGAGATATCGAACGCTCAAATCGGTCCTAACGACGTAGAAAAGTTTCAAACAATCGTCGCAATTGGATTGTCAATCGGCTGTTTTACATCCTTGGTATTTCACGTATTTGTTCGCGAAGCACCCACGAACGTATCGACGGGTAAACCACCACGTTTGATATAAAAATTACCATTTTTTTCAATTATGGTTACAATTTTTTTTTTGCTTTGGTCGGATTAGTAAATTTGATGATTTTTCAAGCTTCAATATTGATAATAATAGTTGATAAATAGTAATAATGATCGCATTAATACTTAATAGTAAAGTTCGTCATCGTCAAAGCTTTATAAATAATATTCTCATTATTATACAATATTTTTTTCTATTCCAATTGCTCAACGAAAATTATTCTTATTGTCAATATTATTGTTTCGATTTATTAATTACGATTTCAGGACCAGCTCGGCGTTCAACGAGATCGGTTTCGTCGCTGTTCAAGGACGTACAATTGTATCAAGTCGCTTGCGTTTACATGCCCACACGTTTGTTCGTTAATATATCACAAATTTATGTGCCGCTTTATCTGCACGAGAGTCTCAATATGCCCGCTACGTCGCTGGCGACCGTGCCACTGGTGATTTATCTTAGTAGTTTCGTGACGTCGCTCGTCATCGAGCGTTTGAACACGAAATTGGGCAGAAAGATAGCTTACACGTTGGGTGTGATACTGGGTCTGGGGGCCTGCACTTGGATATGGTTCGGAGTCGGAACTGTTTACATCACCGACGAAATTTTCATTGTCGCGATAATGTTGGGTAATCTTCTTCTTCTTCTTCTTCTTTTTTTTTAAATTAAATAAAGAAATGAATATATAATTCGTCAGGAAACACAAAAAATAAAAGTCTTTTCATTATTACAAAAATATTGAATAGTTAACTTTTTTTTTTTAGGTGCTAGCGGAGCGATTATATTGGTCACGAGTCTGGGGGTCACGGCCGATCTCATTGGCGAAAATACTGAGAACGGGGCGTTCATATACGGAGCCATGAGTTTTACCGATAAACTTTCCAATGGATTCTTCGTCATGGCTATACAATTGATGTGAGAAAATTGAAAATTTCAACTACAATGCATTTAACATTTTTCTTTTTCAACGTCGTTGATTTGATGGGGCTCAGTCACTGGAATAATTGGAAAAATTTTCTTTCGCGACACATTCATCGTTTCGCGAAAAAAACTTTATGTCATTATTTAGGTGGCTCCTTCATTATAATTAGACGGGTTGGTTTATAGTTAACCAAAGCTGTTGCTTTGATCGTTCCGTTAATTTTTGTTGTCGTTTAGGCGCTGCACGAACAAATGTCCGACCTACTACAGAGACATTCTCACCTTCGTTTGTGGAGGTTCCGCCCTTTTCGGACTCGTTTTCATGATCTTCATCAAACCCATGAAAATAAGAGAGGGTAATTAATCAAATTTGTTTAATCGACGAATTTTTTCGCGAATCGCTGATACTATTTTTTTTTTTTTTTTCGTTATTCGTTTCAGAAATCACGGATTACAGAACATTGGAGAGCGACGAACGAAATTTTTCATCGATAAACGATGAGCCTACGACGAATACAAACAGTGGGAGCCACGTGAGCGTAACATCGTAAAATCAATCTCAAAGAATCTTCATTCATTATTTATTAATTGTTTTTTGTTTTATCTAATTTTTTTTTCTAAATTCCAAAATCGTTTTGGATATTCTGATACTCGTTAACCACGAGTCACCGACGTCGTCGTTAGGGGAATCAGTATTACCATTTCAATAGACAATTAGTTTGAATATTTATTTCGAACGATTAGTCAAAGTAAAAGAATTATATTTCATATATATTTATGCATCGCTGGGCGATCAAAAAAAAAATTGTCGCACGATAGTTTCGCCATTCGTGCGCGTTGTACAGAGAAAACATTTTTTTAGATTACGAAAAAAAAAAACAAATTTATGTTATTGTTTATATGTATATACGCATGGATGTATATATCGCTGAAATACATAGAGCAAACCATTCCGAGCAATTACGTGGACATTATTGAGATGGGTAATTCAATTCAACCTTTCCTCTTACCCCGACATTTTTTTCCGGATACCTCATCGAAATTGAGGAACTTTTTTCATTAAATTGGAGTGGAATTATTTTTTCTAATATTTTATTTTGATTATTTTTTAATTTTGAAAAAAAAATGTCTGTAACGAAATTTTAATATATGATCATGATTTCCTGTGTAAAAAAAATAAAATAAAATCTATTATGCAAAAAACTCGATATTGCAATTATTTTTCAAAGAAAATCCATTTTTCGTAAATTATTTATTTATTTTTTATTTTTCGAAATTGAAAACAAAAAATTTAAATAAAATGTTATAAAAAATAGTTCCACTCCACTTTTACGAAAAAAAGTTCCTCAATTTCAATGAGGTTTCTGAAAAAAAAGTCATTTGATTGATAAATGGCGAAATAGCCGTTACCTCTTGATAAAAAAATTGAGGGGGGGGGGGCGTGATGACATTTATAGGCGTGCATAAGCTTCTGTATCGATTCGAATGATATTGGAGCATTGGAATACCCTTATCGATTGGAACTGAAAAAACCAGCAAGTTGAAACTTGCAAATCGCTTCCTCACAATTAAACCCAAGTCGCAAGTTGAAACTTGCAATTTGCTTCCTCTCAATCGTAAGAATAGTGAACGAAGACTCTTTTATGAGAAAGCCAAAAGATAAATGCACCCTCACAGCCTCCTCATTCTTGCTTCCTCATAAGGCAATCTTCGTTCACTAATTACGATTTTCAGGAAGCGAATTGCAAGTTTCAACTTGCAGCTTGCCTTGAATCATGAGGAAGCGATTTCCAAGTTTCAACTTGCAGCTTTTTCGTCAGTTCTTATAGAGAAACGTTTTTTATTCTATAATCTATCGATTGAACCAATCTTCAATTCAATTCTTTATAGAAATCCATTCCTATTTTTTATAGAAATCCATTCCTATTTTTTTTATAAAAATCCATTCCTATTTTTTTATAGAAATCCATTCCTACGTGTTATTCCCAGATGTTGAATCATAACGAAAGCCTAAACATCGAAGAAAGTATAAAATTACGTTTTTTTACGATAATAACGGTCTGGTTAACCGTTTAGGGGTGGAAGTAAAAGACGGGAGGGGGTTGAATGGTGAACGCCTCGACGAATGGTGAAGCGTGTTGTTGTTCCGTTGGTACGGTGCCTGTCCCCCGATGTTCGATCGAGGATGGCTCTTCGTCACGCGATTCACCACCAGTCTCTGGTTACGTCCCGTTCATCCAAAGTTCGTTTATTTCTTTTATTTTACGTTCAACTTTGCGAGACTTCGACCGGAGTCGACCGTCCACCCAACGGGACAAGAAGATATTCGTGATTTTGCGGAATACGACGCGACTTTACCGCACCGCCCACGGTTCTTCATCGATTTACTCGCCCCCCTGGCCCCCCTGCCCCCCCCCCCCCCCCTCGCCGCTAAACCCGCTGGGGGCTCATATGTAAGGGCGGCTAAGCGACTCGGGCTGGCATAATGCGATCGGAATGCTAGCAATGAACAGCTACTCACGGCGTTATCGTGTGCCTTTTAATCCGCCTAACACAACGTTTCCCATGAACCCAACCGGAAATCTGTCGTCGCGTCCGCGACTCAATCTACGATCTTACACGAAACCCAAAAGCTCGTTCAACATAGCGAGTCTCGAGGCCACACCTTTCTGCCGATCCAAACGCTTCAAATCCAGGTAAATCAACGTCAACGTTGAAGATGAGCAATTTTTTTTATTTTTTTTAAACATCAATTTGAGTTTCTTTTTAACGTTGTGCATTGTTATTGATTTGAGGGAGGGGTTGATTCTTCTTTGTGATTTATTTGCAGGAAGATCAACGGGTGCCAGAAGATCGATGCGATCAAGAAGAAGACCAATCCGGATTACACGGAAAATGCGTACAGAGAAGCTGTGTCGAAGCTCAAGTACTTGCTCGCTGAATCGTACGCTCCGAGATTGCAGACTGGGTATGAATTGTGAAAATTTTCGTACGAATTTTCATTCGTCTTTTGGAAAACTACACACCACCTTGGCCCTCGGAAAAATGGATCTAAAAATATTATTATTATTATTATTATTATTATTATTATTATTATTATTATTATTATTATTATTATTATTATTATTATTATTATTATTAAATTTTCTTTTGAAATATTTATTTTATCAATGATTTATCTCTTTTCCGAATTGTATTGTCAAAAAAAAAAGAAAGAAAGTCTATTGTATTATTGGGGGGTGGGGCTCGAAGTTCAGAATGAGCAATGTTCAGAAAGGCCAGAATTTCGAATTACCTTTCGAGCTTTCCCACGCGTAAATTATGAAAGTTAGATGTTGCCGTTGCGGGCTTTTTTGTGGGAAATTTATTTCTTTACAACATTGTTTGTGTGGAATTTTTACAAATGAAACATAAACAAATAAAAGGATAAGAAAATCGATGCATTTTTACCTTCCCGTCAAATTCCGACCAAAAGTTCACATAAACAATGTTGTAGAGAATCGAATTTCCTATAAAAAAGTCCGCAACGGCATATGTCTAACTTTTATAATTTACGCGTGGGAAAGCTCGAAAGGTAGATGTTCGGAAGGCTACAATGCGATTCGAAATTTTGACCCTTCGAAACAATTTCATTCTGCGCCGCGACCGTTCGTAACATTGTCGTTCGAAGCATTGCGCGTTCGAAATTCTGGCGTTTCTGAACATTGCTCATTCTGAACTTCGAGACCCACCCCTCGCTCCGTTGCCATGTCTACCGTATCACGACCAACTCCCAATGTAAACAGCATATTCATCAGTTCTTCATTCCGATCCTCAAAAATTCGTTCGAATCGAATTTCAAACTGAGAAAAACTGTATTTCAATCGTACTGTCGGAAAGCTGAGAAAAATTCACAGGACATATATATATTTTTTTTCGATTTGGGTTCTCCGTAAGTTTTGATTACAAACTATTCCGTATTGTTCGCAGTAAACTGTCCCGGGATCGTGCGATCTATCGTCGTAGCAATAATCGAATCAACGAAACCCCGGATGACTCGGACGATCGAAGCGTGAGCGATTGTTCGAGATCGAAGGGTCTTCTGGCCGGTCACTACGACACCATCAACGCACCTGATGCGGAAAAAAATCGTCGAGCCGTTACCGCGTCGCAAATTTCCGTATATCAGTCTCGTGACAATCAATCGCCGTCGGAATTCACGTCGTTGATCGCCCGTCAAGACGAATACATCGAACAACTCGAGCGCGAGTCGGATTACTGCAAAGCGGAGTTGAAGAATCTGTTGGAAAAAATTCGTGAGGTATCTCACACGTTGTCGACGTAAACACCGCTTCTTAAGGGGACATATATAGCGAAAAACAAAATTTCGCTCAGACCCTTATTTTTAGAAATATCGCGACTGCTGCAAAAAAAAAAAAATGTCACCGGGAAAACCAGCATAACTCTACCATTTTGTGATATTTTTACTCGAACATTTTATCAGAGCTTCTCCAATGAATGCACTAAACATAAAAAAAAAGAAATCGTCAATATATTTATTCGTTTAGTCAGAAACAATTATTGAATTTTGGGGCCGTCACGCTATATATGTCTTCTAAAGGGGGTCTTCTCATGTGCCGTTTTGGCCATTGGAAATGAAAAAAAAGGTTTGTTTCCAATGACCAAAACGGCCGCAATGTCAACACCCGTCGATAAAAAAAATTTCGGGACATGATCTGCCCAACATCAAATATTTCGTATAATTTCCAATGAAAATGATTTGAAAAAATGTAAGATGTTGCTTCAAAAGCAGGACCGGGCATTCATTCAATGAAAATGTATTTCAAATATTTTTTCAAACAAATAAGTACATCTAATTCTTGTGCCATAATTAATATTGTCACATTTTGGTCATGATGGATAAATAATTCAGATGAATTATTATTGTACAATGGATTTTAATATTGATCGTGTCTTACAATCTATCGTTAATTCAGTGAGAAAAGTATTTCAAATACAATTTGATTGAATGGATGCCCATCGCTGTTCAAAAGTGCATAAATTTAACTGTTAAACACCAACACCGTACATTAAACAATTTTACTAAATTTAATTCCCCAAAATATCACCTCGAAATGGGTATGAACATCAGAAGACCCCCTAAAATCAATAATAATTCTCGTCGATCATCTTCACGCTCGATTCAAACATTTCATCGCAGGTTGTCGCCGAGAACGACGCGTTGCACGAAAAAAACAACAAGGTCGGATTGTTCAAAAATTTTCTTCGCGAATACGAAATTTCGGACGAAAATCCAAATCCGGAAAAATCAAAATTTTCCAAAACAAACGGATCAACGAGTTTGGCAATCAGATTGAAAACCAATCGTCAATTGGAAGTTCCGAATATCGTGTTCGAATCGCGAATAAGCGAACTCGAGGCGCAACTAACACAGGCGAGAATCGAATTGAAAAAAGCTCGGGAAAACAACGAATCGAACGTAAACGGATCCCCGAAAATTTGTGAAACTTCGTCGATTCCCGAATGCGCGATACAATTGGACAATGCGTTGCGCGAAAAACGTGAATTGTCGAAAAAATTGGACGAAGCTTTGAAGAATTTGCAATCGGCTCGTGAACGCGAGAACGAGTTGTCGATCAAGGCTCGTAGATCGACGGAATTGGCACAACAAGCGGAATTCGAAAATTATCAGGCCGACGCGGAAATTCGACGTTTGAACGACGAGCTCGATCGTCACAGAGAAAAATTGCGCGGGGCTACGCAGGACGCGAGCAGACGCGTGGTCGAGGAACGTCATCAGATCGAACGACGTTACGGTCAACAGGTCGAACAATTGTCGGCCGATGTGGCCACCCATTGGGACGCCGCGAGCAAATCACTCATGGAAACGGAAAAACAACGACGGGAACTCGGTGAACTTAAACGCGAACTCGCGCACAAACAATTGGAGATCGATGATTTGAAGAAAGAATTGCATATGAAAATTTGTGGGTATAAATATATGTATGGGCAAGGTAGTTTGAGAATTATGCAGCCGAGGTGTTGTATACGGGTCTTGAAAACTCTGAGGATTTTACGTAGTACGGATGAATCAAATTTTGTGTTGTTTCTCGTGGCCGCTGCAAGTAGAGGGCGCCACCGGTGCAAAGGTGACGCGGCAAGAGAGACGGAAGCAGATTGTCAATCTATTTCTGATAACCCAAGCGCCATTGTTCGAATTAATACGATTTGTCCACTTTGAAGCAATATCAAAGCGCGGACGTTGATATCGCTGATCCATCGTCAAATATACACAACCTCCACGTGACTATTTGGTCACGGTTATGGTTGTCACCCGCGCCCGCCCTACCTCAGTTCCAGTGGCGCCCCACTTGTGGCGGCTTCGGGAAACAGAAAATTTTATTTAGCCGATCTTTTTTCTTATCTTCAGAAATTTGGAGGAGTTTCAAGATCTGTATGTAATATCGTGTACGTAGCACTTCGTCTTAGTAGGGCAAGACCGGGTGAGATCGCACATCCTTTTCTTTTAATGGCCATTAATTATATGCAATTGAATTATTTTTTAAATTTATTTATTCAAGTTTTTTTTCACGTGCTTACGCTGTTAAAATAATACATTAAAAATCTGTTAGTCACGTGAAATTGTATCAGCTTTTCGATGCAATTATCAGTTTCTCATTTTGACTCTTGAAAACTGTCGCGAACACGATTCCTTTGAAAATACATTGAAATCGAATTTGAAACATAAAAATATGTTTCTTCCTTACGTTGACCTAATTGCGGAAATTTCATCGGAAAGCTGATAAAATTTCACAGGACATATGTATTTTTACAGTTGGGTTCTCCGTAAATTGTCTCATAATTAATTGAACAACAAAGTATAAAATTCAATATAGAAATGTAATTTTCAAAATTTTTTTTCACATGTACGTTATTTGCGCTGATAAATACAAATACATAAAATTCTATATATATATATATTAATATATTTTTATATCTATTTTTCATCCGCAATTTATTTCAGCCAATTTACAAAGCGATTTGAATCGAGCCATTGCGGAAAAGGACGCGGCCGAGCAAGAGGCGACAGCCGCGAAACTCGCGATCGAACGTAACGACAGACACGCCCGTCACGAACAAAATCGATGGCAAGTGGAAATAAATTCGTACAAACAGCGTCTCGAGAGAGCGGATGCCGATGTGCTTCATTGCCGTCGTGAAAATCTAAGATTGTCAGAACAGATAGATTCGTTGGAAAAAGAGGTTTGTGTCGTTCCCAAGGAAAAAAAAGGGTGCAAAGTAGAACCTTGCACATTGCTTCCTCATAGTTTTGTACCGTTTTTAAATTATTGAGATGTAAAGTAGAACCTTGTGTCGATCAATTTTGGCTTCCTCATAGAGGAAGCTTTGGCAAATGTGTAAGAAGATAAGGAAGCCATAAGCAAGGTTCTACTTTACATCTCAATAATTTAAAAACGGTACAAAACTATGAGGAAGCAATGTGCAAGGTTCTACTTTGCACCCTTGTTCACTTTCGTGACGTTTAGGGCTCCTTGTAAGTGTGATGTAAGTCGAAATCAATATACATGGGGCAATTCATGTGAAATTTGAAAAATTATAATTCGCATAAAATCTGAACTGCTTGTTAGATTTTATCCAAATTCAATAGGAAATCCCTTTGGATGATAGTGCAACTTCGTACTAAATTTCAGCCGGATATCTAGAAAATTATGGAAGCTAGAGCACTTACATTGAATTTTGGAAAAATTTCAAAATGCCATAAAATCTGAACGTCTTGTTGGATTTTGTCCAAATTCAATACGAAACCTCTTTCGATGGTAGTGCAACTTCGTACTAAATTCCAGCCAGATATCAGAAAAATTATGGAAGCTAGAGCAGTTACATTGATTTTTGGAAAAATTTCAAAACGCCATAAAATATGAATGGCTTGATGGATTTCGCCCAAATTCAATCGGGTTTCTCTTTGGATCATTGCGCAACTTCGTACTAAGTTTAAGTCCGATATCTCAAAAATTGCTCCAGTTAGAGTGTAAAGATCGTTTTTTTCACATTAAAAAACGCTTTAAAAGTGAAGCAATGCGTGGATTTTTTCCAAATTCGGTATCGAGCATCTCCCTGTACTCGTACAACATTATACTGAATTTGAGCTCGATATCTCTAAAATTGTGGGAGCTAGAGACCAAAAATAATTTTTTGAATTTCGAAAAAATGATGTGAAAACAAAATAACTTGATAGATTTTTCCAAAAATTAAATTGTGCTATGCGCCGTGAACCCTTCACATGTGTGACAAATTTCAGCTTGATATCTCGAACCGTTCTCAAGTTGTGAGCGGTCAACCATTACTACACACACACACACACACACACACACACACACACACACACACACACATACATACATCCGGACATTTTTTCTAAATGTGTTTTTTAGGTGTTTTGGGACATACTGAACACGTTTTCATGAACATCTCGAAAAAAAAAAATTTCACGAAAACAAAGCTTCCTCTATGAGGAAGCAAAAAACTATTGCCAGATGTTGACAACAAATTTTTTTTTTACTATTCTAAACGAATTTTCGTAAATCTGTTATTTCCAGTTAAATTTGACTAAATTGGCACGTTCCGAGGAAATTGAAAAACCGACGATAACGCCACGTAAGGACGTTGAAAAAGATTTGACGACGATGATAATGGACATGGAAACGAAGCAGGGTAATATACACGAAAAAATTAACGAGTGTGCGCCTGTGTTAGGTATATTGTCTGTAAAAACGATTGGAAACAACTGAAAAAAATGTGTGTTTTTTAAATTAATATAATTAAAAATCTTACAAATTTCATTTTTCGATGTAAATTTAAAAACGAACAAACAAATGAAAATTATTTTTTTTTACGAGAAAGCCAAAATTAATTGTGTGGGAAATCGGCATGCGATGACTATATGCCTAGCATGGGCAGAAAAATTGAAAAATTATGAGAATAGAAGATGGCAAAAAAAAAAAAATGGCAAAAATCTCGAAGAGTTAGTCAATTTATGTGAATTAAATTGGCTAATGGGTTAAATGAAAACTTCTCAGCTGCTACAGTTGGTGGTCTTGAAGACGCTCTGAGCAATCAGGCGAAGCACGTCTCCCGACTGACCGCCGAATGCCAATCTCTCACACAGCGTTTGGAAGCTAACGACCGCACTCACAAGTATTATTGATTTTGAAGTACTACTTAACGTCTTATCGGACGCTAGATAGTTTCGTTTCATATGAAGAAAAAAAAAACAAATTTCATTAACAAATAAATTTAAAAAAAAACATTTTTAATTAAAAAAAGCGCCGTGCACGAGTGACACGTTTATATCAACGATGATAATTTGTTTGACGTTAAAGAAAAAAAAAATTACGATAAATTTCTCGTGAAATACATGTTTGAAACGTTGAAAGTTGAAATCGCATTGATAATTCGAACTTTAAAAGTATTGATGTCAAAATTTACTGCACGACATATTTCAACATGTAACATCGATTCTCTGAGGCACTTGAATGATGATCAAGTGCGAATATATATTTTTTTTGCTGACGAATAGATTCATCTTGAAAAAATTAGAAATCACTCAATGTTGGTGTTTTTTGTCGTTTTAAAATATCGTTTTGCATACGAGTCTTTGGACAGCGAGCCTTAAAACTGGAAGCCAAAGTTACGCATTACGATGAAGTTTTTTTTCAATATAGATTTTTTTTCGAAATAAAAATGAAACTTAATTTTTTTAGTAAAAAAAAAATGGTGACAAGTTTTTGTGTACGAAATTAATTTTAATATATATATTCATCTATTTATAAACGTGTCTTGCACTCATAGATAGCATCGTATACTCTCGACCATCATTTTTTCATTTGTCGATTTTCAAAAACGATTTTTTATCATTATTATTCTTTTATCTCACGAATCACATTGAAATTGGGTGTCTCCAGGGTGAAACGTTGCATTACGTTCAAACACAATACACATTTGATTCAATCCACATTTTCTGGCTATTCCGTGTTGACAGAGGAAGCTGTCGGGGTCGTTAATGTCGGGGCGATCAACTTGACGACGGCCACACCGTCGAAAAAGAAACGGACAGTCAAGGTCGATCTGAAAGTTAAAGTAACACCGAAAAAGAAGTCGAGTGTGACGAAAACCATCAAGCTGCCTCTATCAGCACAGTAATAGCTTGCATTCCATAAAATAAATATAAAAAAATTAAAAACAATGAAAACAAACAAATTAAACGTACACGCGCGCGCACACGCATTATAAGTACGTTATTATTCTCACGCTGAATGACTCGTACCGAAAATTATCTACGAACGATTAAAAAAACTAAAAAATGATTCGTTCTATTTTTTCTCAGGGAAGAGATGGCAAACTTACAGAGCAACATAGAATATATATCGAGTAAAATCAACGATGCTCTGGAGAAAAAAGAAGGTATTTATTGATTCGAGACTTGTGGAATCACAAGATCTTTCAGTCTAATACAAGTCGTACATTCTAACTTGTTAGGAAATTTCAAAATTTTTTAATTTGTTTTATAACGCAGCAGGGCTTGAAGATAATGTACTACATATGTGGCATTCCACATCACGTCAGCCAGTAAAAAAAATTTCCAAAAATAATTTTTAAAAATTGAGTTATTTTATTGATATATATTTACCGAGTGCCGAAATTTTAAAAAAATTTCTGATGTTCTCTCGTTAATTAACTTTTTTTTAAAAATTTTCCATTCAAATGGATGTATCTTTGGCAGGATTCGACGTATTTACATTTGTGAAAAACAAAAATGTGCGTCTTTTTATGGTCTTCCAGAAAAAAAATTAATTTAGATTTTATTGAGCGATTTTTTTTTTTAATTTTTATTTTATTTTTTTTTTTTTTTTCATGTGCTCCAGTCGCTTTACGAGAGTTCAGAAGCCCCCTTGAAAGGGAAATTAACGATAATGAATGCTCGTTGAGTCGCGTAAAACGACTGGAGTACATGAAAAAAAATCAAATTTTTGAAAAACTATTTGTAGAATTTTTTTATTACTGGCTGAAGTGATGTGGAATGCCCCATATGCTATATCTAAAAATGTTAAATATATAATACGCTTCGATATATCCGGAATGAATGTTCATTCACTCAATTTTATTTTTTCATCTTTCAAAACATTTTTTCGCAGTAAAACAGGAGCTCACATCAGATATACAAAAAAATGCACAGCTCATCGACGAGACAATTGGCCAAAATATTGAAAATCCGACGATAAACGAATACCCGACAGTCGAGCCAGTGGAACAATCTTACCCGAGCGATTACGTCGACAATCCGATGGTCCAAACGGAAAATGAAAATATCGATTACGCGACGAGCCAGGATAACGTCGCAACAGGACCCGAGGAACCCGAGCTCTCGGCACCGGCCAACGATCAGGATTACGCTTTGCCAGACGAACAGAAATACGAGGGTCAAGATTATCAGAATTATCCGGCGGATTATACGAATCAGGATTACGCTCAGTACGAACAATACGATCCGTCCGTGTACGAACAAAATCCGAACGCGAACGTCGACGAACAATCGGCCAACGCCGAGGTCGTCAATTACGAACAGGAACAACAGCCGTACTCGGATTATACCGCGGAAAATTATCCCGACGATCATAATCAACAATTGCCCGTCGATGATGAAAAATTTGTCGAATCCACGAACGTCGAACCAACGCTTTCCGATAACTCGAAATAATTTTCGAGTCGAGTTTGAATTATCGTGCAATTATCGATCTAATTAAGTAGGACACATATATAGACATCGGAGTTGTAACGATAAATAAAATGTTTAAAGGATTTTTTTTGTTTCCATGGATTTTTATTATTCCACTTGTTTATGTAGTCCGATTGTCACGGTTTTATTGGCGAACAGAGTTTGCGATTGAAATAGCATGACTGAGGGATGAAGGTACGAAAAGCGCTATCCCACACTTTTTTCGAAATGCGTTTTTCTTTTTTACATTTTCGGAAAATTTAGAGGTCCCCCAATACGTAGCCGATTTTAAAACATCGTAATTTTTTTTTTTAATTAAAAAATCAAGGAAATCGTGCAAAGTGCAAATCTTATAGAAAAATAATCGACGTTTTTCCGTAAAGATCTAAGGTTTGAGAAAGAATGGCTGAACGGAAATTCATTTTACCGATTGGCGGTAAGAGGGGGAAATGTTTGGCCAATGTTTTACACCCAAGTTTTATGGCTTATTTAGTTTGTTGATGAATCACTAAATAATTCAATATTCATTACGAGTCGACGATAACTTTTCGAAGTTATCACTTCGGTGTAAAATCAGGCGCGATAGTGAAAACCATTTCTGTTCTCAACGACGACAACTTTGCGACAGAAAGAGTGAGAAACCTTTATTTTATAATAAAATATCGTTGAAAAGTTTGTGGATTTTTTTATTTTATTTATATTCATTCAATAATATTTCAATTACATATTGAGCACTGCGAGATTTAAAATTAAAATTTCGGTGTATTATTATCTCTGTCTCTCTCGCTCTCTCTAGATACAATAATGGCGTCGTGGCGTTCGATGCGCATGCGCGTACGATTGTCGGCGCTTCAGTCAAGACAAGAACGATATTTTTTCAGTGTTGTCGCCTGTTGCGTATGATTGCGCATGTTGCAATTTGTTGCACGACGTAAAAATAAACATTTATCATTCGGTTAACATATTATTATTGTGATCTCCTTTGTCGTTTGTTCGAATGAAACGCATTGGTCGAACGGAAGCAACGAATGCTCATTGTCGAATATTGTGAATGTTTTGAAAACAAAATCTAACCAACATTGTAGAAGGTATATTTTTGTCTTATCTCATCATATCAGCACTGAACCGCAATCAGTGCTGATATCAGTGAATTTTTATGAGCAATTGAAAGCTTATCAAACGATTTGGCTCGATGTTGGAGCAATCGCCAGTCAATGAAAAAAAAAAAAAAAACAACTTGTTCAAACATAACCTACATCGTTTTCATCGATTCTTTGTTATTTCTTCACGAATAAAGCTGTGTGACTGTTGAAAAACACATTGTTACTGAAATTTTCAAGGCGACATGTCTAAAACTTGTCAAAACATCAAAAAATCACGTTTGGAGTGAATATCCAAGTGTGTGTGTGTGTGTGGAGCGTGCGTGAAAGATAAAAAGAGATAGAAATCCATGAAGGGTTGCTTTAGAAGGCCTAGAAAAAGTTTTCAGGGAGATTTTTTCAGGACAGATAAAAATAAGCAAGTCTTGCAAACTTTTTAAAGTATTTTATTGCATATTTGAAGATTTAAAAGAACATTTTTGGAGCAAAAAATATTCAAACGCAATCAATTTTCATGCACATTCGTGCGACACCTTGCAATTGCAGTCTCCAATCGGGGGGAAAGATGAAGCTCGTAATTTCTGACTAAAACAAAAAAAAAACCAAAGGAAAACTCTAATTGTCAGATGTTTTTCTTCTGGATGAACTAAGAAAAACCCGAAAAATTTTGAAATTTAAATTTTTGCTCTGGTTTGAACAAAATGTGCTTTTTCGAAAAAGAAAAATTGTTTCTTCAAACTTTTGAAAAAAGTTGTTTAGAATGTTTTTTTTTCATGAACCTTTTCGGATGCAATAGAAGAGAGTACAAAACTGAAGCTGTGAAGCCCTGGTTAGTTTTGATTGGTCGTCCAGTTTTCTTGCGATCACGTCCGCCAGTTTAGAAAAATCGTAAAAACGAAAACTTGAGAAAACGCGCTTTAAAGTTTACTGGAGCGCACGCTCCAGCTAAAATATTCTGAATTAGCCTCCATAACTTTAAATACATATCTTAAATAGATTAAGAATAGATATAATCAATTTAAAAAAATGGATTTTTGGAGATGATGCCTCAAAAAGCTCGGACTCAATGATTCCCACGATTTTTCAGAAACTAAACTTTAAGACGACTTCGACACGGCCAATGATAAACAAAACAAACAATCATGTCGGAAGCAGCGGATACCAAGAATGTGGAAAAAGTCAAGGTGCGAAGGGGCAAACGCGCCGCCAAAAATAAATCAAAAACGTCGGAACAGTCGTTGGAAAACGAACTGATAAAGATTCTCCATTCGTCGGATTTCGAAATAACGCCTCGCGCCAAACACAAATCGTCCGAACCCACCAAAACTAAGGCGTCGGAGGATAGAAAAAAAATCGACGATGTCGTTCCCAAAATCGTCAAAGCCATAATAAGAAATCGCAACATCGCGAAAATAAATCGGGACGAATCGAACGTGAAAAAAATGACAAATCCCAAATCTGAAAAATTCAAAAAATGTAAAAACGATAATTCAAAAAAAACCAAAGAAGAACAGAAGAAAATGAAAAAAGCGCCGGCCAGGGAAAAGAAAAAAAATTCGAAAAATTTTACCGAAAAAAATGATTTTGACAAAAAATTGTTCTCGAAGAAGTTTGAAAATTCCAAAAAGTTGCAAAACGACAACGACAATTCCAACAGTGACATGCATTTTCCAAAATACATCGGCAAGAAAGACATGATTGAAATTTTGTCCAAACAAAATGCGAATAATCCGTATTACGTGAAAGGCGACGTGAGAATAAATCCGAGAAATGCGAATCAAGCATTTTTGAACGTTCACGACGAAACGGACATTTTGATCACGGGTATGAGGGACAGAAACCGAGCTTTGGAAAAGGACGTCGTGGCCGTGATGATAAATCCGAAAGAATATTGGCGCACGTACGAAGACGATCACGTGCAAAAAACCGGAATTGTTTTGTGTATATTGGAAAAGGTGCATTCGAGAGATGTCATAGGTACGCTTGAGACTCACAAGGGCAGATTGAGATTGAGATCTCGTGATCAGAGAGTACCCGTCGTTAACATAGATCCGAAAAGCTTGCCCGAGGATTACGAAAACGATCCGGATGCTTACACGGACACGCTCTTTCTTGCGAGCATCACTACGTGGCCCACGCCGCACAATTGTTTCGGGTAAACCCACATTTTTCACTATTCAAACGCTCTATCAAATGTTAAAAAAAATACACAGATCAAAATTAATATATCATGCGAAAAAAAAAATAAGCTGCAAGTTGAAACTTGAAAATTGCTATTTCATAGTATTAACCCTTTCATGGTAACGCTTTTTATTACCCCCTTTAACGGTAACGGTGGGTCGAATCGACCCGAGCCCTTGGAAAAATAGAAAAACGCACTTGAAAAATCTGAAAAAATTCTTACATGTCCCTCACTTGATATACGAAGTTTCCGGATTTTATTTATAAGATAATAAACAATAAACAAGCAAACTCTGAGAAAAAAAAGTATTTCTGTTAATAAATTCATAACTCAGAGACAAATCATCGTATTGAAATGTTAAAAAAAGGAAATTGAAGCTCGAGAGTGTGCCTTTTAAGAAAAAAATACTGCAGAATGATACAATAAAATCAGAACCCTTATTTTTTTCATCTAAAAATGTCAATCTTTTTGAGGTGTGAATTTGGAGGTTTCTGGTATAGAATATACACCTTTTTTATACAAATGTATTCCGACTTAAAGTCGTAAAAATTCGATGTGAAGGTTAACTCGATTTTTTTCCTCCAAAACTGACATTTTGAAAGAAAAAAAAATTCCAAATGCCACTGACTAATTTTTTTGATAATTGTGCAGGGAGATTAAGAGGATAGTCGGTAAAGTTGGCGATTTGGCAGACGAGACAGAAGCAATATTGCTGGACAATGGTCTCGACGTGAAACCTTACAGCAGCGATTTGATCGAGGGATTGCCGACCAGCGACTACGTTCTCACGGCCGACGATCTTCAAGGTCGTGAAGACTGGAGACGGGAATGCGTGTTCACAATCGATCCGGCTACCGCTGTCGATTTGGATGACGCCGTGTCCTGCAAGTTATTGCCCAATGGAAATTTTGAGGTGAAAATTATACCCGAACTACCGCCACAAAGTCTCGGACTTCAACACAATAACCATTTGTGATTTTGAACGATCGTAGCTCCGTAAAAAATGAAGCTGCCAACTGTTTTGAAAGACCGTTGGAAAGCTTTATGGAATTTTGTGTCGAATAGGCTTTGGTTGAGAAAATCTGGACTCCTGTTTTCCGAATTACCAAGTGAAGAAGAACCAAAAAAAATCATTCCGATTTTGACAGAATTTCGTATCTGAACTTCGACTCTCAGCCGGAGACAATGAATTTTTTTTTTTTTTTTGAATATCTGGAAAAAATTGAAAAATCATCTTCGAGACCTTAGTTGTCGATTGATTTTTGAAAAAGAAATTGGAAAAATCTCAACGGGTTCTTGAGATATTAATTTGATTGTATGAGCGTTCAGAATCCTCAATTTGATTGTATGAGCGTTCAGAAATCAGAGAATTTCAACGATTTTTTGAAGACGTTTAAAAAATTTGAAAAAAAAAATTAGTGTCCACTGCTTGACATGTATAAATGAATGTCAGAGTTACAAGGCGATCGAGGACTATGAGTTCCACAAGCGTGTCGGGTTTCTGAACAATGATCCACAATCATTTCTTTTATTTTTTTAAATTAAATTTTTTTTTTAATTTTGATATAAAAAAAAATCCAAAATGAACGTAAAACATGGTTGAGAGCATGGGCATTATAAAAATTTGAAAGGACACGAATTACCCCGCGACTTAATAATGATAACAATAATAATAATAATAATAATAATAATAATAATAATAATAATAATAATAATAATACGATAAATAATGAACATATTTTAATATTGGTCATAAAATAATTATAATGAAAAAGCCACACGCATGTTGTTTTATTTCAGGTGGGAGTTCATATTTCCGACGTGACCCATTATCTCCGTGCATTCACGCCCTTGGACAATGCGGTATCGGAACGCGCGACAACGGTTTATCTCGTCAACACGGCTTATCACATGTTGCCAAAATCATTGTGCCAATTGTGTTCGTTACTCCCCGGCGAAGATAAATTGTCATTTTCCGTAATATGGGAAATGACGCCAACGGCTCGCGTGGTGAATCATCGCTTCGCCAAAACCGTCGTCAAATCGTGTTATCAAATGGCTTACGAACAGGCACAATCGATGATCGACGAACCGACGAGACATTGGACGGAAAAAGATTTTCCCGGTCTCGTGAATTTCACGAGTTCTGAATTGTCCGTGATCGTGAATGATTTGTACAAATTGTCGAGACAAATGCGTGAAAGACGTTTCGCCGATGGTGCGCTGACGATAAATCAACCAAAATTACAAATAATATTGGATCGGGAAACGGGTTTTCCGACGTCTTATCGCATCGAGGAACGACAGGATAGTAACCGGATGATCGAGGAATTTATGTTGCTGGCCAATATGACCGTGGCGAAACATTTGTACGAAACTCTGCCGGAAACGGGTTTTTTGCGGGTTCACGGTAAACCGTTGAAACGGGTCATCGACAGAACGGCCGAGGATCTCGGACGTTTGGGAATTCATTTGAGCACCGAGACGGCCGGTCATTTGCAATCGAGTTTGGAAATTTATGAAAAAACTGGATTCGAAGGGCCGGATCAAGATTTCGTTACTCGATGCAGAATGATGGTTATCAATGCTCTGTGCGCTCAATCTATGCCGGTACGAATTTTTTTTTTTTTTCGATTTTTTTTTAATTTAATTTTTTTTCTTATTCATTTATTATTTTTTTTTACATAAAAATGTGTTGAAACGAAATCATTGGTTCATGAAAACATTTGATACACCTACTGGGGCTCAAAGTTCATTTACCCACGAAAAATTGCAACTTTTAACTGGCAGCTTGTTTTGTTTTGTTTTTTTTTTTTTTTTTTTGCATCAATGATTATTAAATTAATTTTTACGTTTCAGCGAGCGAACTATTTGTGTTCCGGGACGGTGGAAAGAGTCGAGGGTCTTCGTCATTTCGCTCTGAACGTACCGTTTTACACGCATTTCACGTCCCCGATAAGACGTTACGCCGATTGTGTGGTACATCGATTGCTCCACTCGTCGATGACGAATTCACCGCTTCCGGATGGCTGGTCGGCTCAGTTGTGCGCCAAGTAAGTCAATAATCTCTTCGCACACAGCTTTATCATCACGTTTTTATGTACAAGTCTTGGAAACACCGATGATTTGGCGCACGTACGGATAAATAAAATTTTTGTCGTTTCTCGCAAAAAAATTATTTAACGATTAATTATTTAGTTATTTTCAATGTATCGACTTGAGTCTTGCGCCAAACTTCAATTTAACATGTTTTCAAAATAATCTCATAGTTGTTTTTTTTTTTCAAGTAGCCAAAACACGATGAAACGAAAAATTCACGAAATTTGAATTGAAAAAAAAAAGTCGTGATAAATTTTATTTTTGGCATATGTTGAAAAAAATCTTACGCCGTTTTACTCTTGAGATATTACATTTTCGAGCTGGGGTCCAATGGATCCCGTGTGACCGCAACCGGTTGAAACGTAGTGAAAAATTTATGATTTACATTTTTTTTCTATTTCAGAATCGCGTCGAATTGCAACGGAAAAAAATACAGCGCCAAATTGGCACAGGAAAAGAGCAACGAGTTGTACTTCATACACATGCTCTCGGCAATGGGACCCACGGAAACCATGGCAATCGTGATGAAAGTCACGGAGTACCATTTGGACGTGATACTCTGTCACGTTGGCATCAACGTGAAATTGTCGTTCGCCGATATTCGGAAAAAAGCGGAAATAAAGTACGAGAAGACGCATTACGTGCCCACGGTCATCGTCAAGTGGAAGGACACGAAAATTCGTCAAGTCATCAATGTTTTTAGTTTGATAAATTTGCGGATAGAAAAATATTCGAAGATTTACGCTGTACACGGCGTGCTTTTGCCCCATCGGCTCAACAACGCGACCGATGACGTCACGAGCGTTTGATTTTTTTTTACTTTACGCTAATTTTTCTTTTTCGAACGCGCGCAATATTGATTGTGGGAATTAAATGCGTATTCGAACATCGTGAGAATGGAAATGCCAAATTGAAGGTTTGAACGAATTCACGTTTTCAAGTCGTGAACAATAATGTTATCTGTATATTTTCATACGAAATGATGGAAACGAGACGAAACTCATTGTCGAGGGTGGAAAAGCTTGCGGGGAATTCGACTGACTGAATTTTTTCGTCATGATTTTTTTTTTCTACGATTTCTATAAAATTTCACGAAGAAAATAATTTTCAGAAAATTATTATTATTATTATTATTATTATTATTTCGATATCACGAGATTAAACTGCGCGTATATAAATCTCGACCTTCAAACGCTCTGAAAAATCTTTGATAAACATTTTTTTTTTGTTTTCAATTTTGATTCGATGGAAAAAATTTAGAAAAAAAAAATTTGTTTTGATAGAAAAAAAAAAGAAAAAAAAATTTCTTGCATCTCAAACGTTTCCTCGAGCGAGAGTCGAACAAATCGCTCCTATTTTTCTCGTGCGAGAAATTTAGGTTTTTTTCTCTTTATTTCTTCCGATTTCGAATAATTTGTATCAATCTTTCAAATGTAATTAATACGATAAAGTGGGAAACATGCACACGGTGCCGATTTATACGTAACTACGTTCGCAAAGTTACTCATGAATCATCAATAACGCAATTTTTTTCCATAAAACTTTATTCCTTCGTTCATTGTTCAAAATGATTTTTTTCTTCTTTTTTTTTTCAAGATTTAATTGTGACGGTATTTGTTAGGATTCAAGACATGACGACTTTCAATCCCATTCACGGATTCTCGAAGAGTACGACGATAGCACCATAAAAAAACGACATGTACACTACAGTGTGCAAGAAAAATGTACATCGATGTATCATTCAACTCAATTATCGTGTTTTTTTTTTTTTTTTTTTTTTTTTTAACGCCGTACGTAGTTACCATTATTGCCCCTTAATTTCACACTCGATAGTCGACATAATGACAATTGTGATACCAATATTAAGGAAAACTCCGTTGAAATGACCGAAAAAAATAGAAAAAAAATAAAGAAAAACCAAAAAAAATAATAAAAATAAATACATAACTGTCTGTAAATTACGAATCGTGTCGAATGGTTTATTAAAAATTCCACAATCAAACGTCGATCAATCCTGCATCGGTGAACGTCGAAAAATGGACTATGAATAATTTTTTTTTTTTCTTTTTTTGGAAAACAAACAGTCTTTCTTATTTTATTAATTTTTTTTCCATCGGCTTACATAAATATATTAGATTAAAAAAAAAAGTCATAACTAACATAATTTATATTAAATGTTATTATATTTCGAGCAAGTTAAGAATAAGAATGTACACGAAGTTAGCCCTACCACGTCCCCCTCGGAATTTTTTTTTTTCGTCCATTATTGTATATTTTTGTTTGTTTGTTCGTGTGTGTGTGTGTGTGTGTGTGTGTGTGTGTGTGTGTGTGTGTGTGTGTGTGTGTGTGTGTATGTGTGTGTGTGTGTGTGTGTGTGTGTGTGTGTGTGTGTGTGTATGTCTGTGTGCGTGTGTGTCAACACGATTAACTTAAAAAAAAAAAAAAAAAATTTAAATCGTGAATAAATAATTGACAAACTACGTTAACTCGATCTCCGTGACGATTGTTGTTGCGACTGTTGTGTTTTGTTACGATGTTCGTAATTGACCAAACGTTGCCCAACCAAATATTTGTCATTCTTAATGTGTTCGTAAAGTTTTCGAAATTGTCGTATCTGAAAATTCACAATAACGCAAATCAAATTGACGAGCAACAAAAATGGATAAAGACGTCGTGCGATTAAAATTTGTAACTGAATGTTCGTGATAAGATAGGGAACGATTCCGTGAGCAACGGCGTAGGGTACGGCGAGTGCAAGACCGAAACAACATATAACGGGTGCGGCGAGTTCGACAATGATGAATTTAAGATCCATTTCGCGTATTCCATCGTTGTAAGCGCGTTCGATGGACAATTTCAATCGCCATTCCGGACCCATCATGGTCACGGCAGTGGCGATTTTCGTGTACAAAACACCGAGGGCCCAATCTTGCCAAACGAAGAGAATGGGATTTTGTTCGAGGGGCACGCGCAGTGGCACGACGACCACGAGTTCGAGCAGAAGACCGAAGAGAAGGGGAATAACGCCGATGAGGAGAACGAAAGCGACGGAGGCTTTAGTTCCGATTATGGCCCAATGTTTTATGCGATCGAGAATCGCACGACGGCCACGGGGCAACCAGGAGAAGGCCAGTGCCAGCCCTCTGGCGGCCGCCCAACAAACGTAGGTGCCACACGCCACCGTGTAGATCTCGTGAACGCCTCCGGTAAACACCGTCGACTCGCTTCCCACGCCTGTGAAAAAACAAAAAAAAACAACAAAAATAGTAACAATAATGGATGGGGCTAGAAATTCAGAACGAGCAAAGTTCAGAAGTAGGCCAAGAGCAAAAAACGTCGGTTCGTAATGCAATGTTCTACAGAACGGATTTTTTTTTTTTGAATATGTTCAAGAGTGTCCCTTGAATGTAAATCCAAGAATATCTCGTGAACCGTGCATCGTACGACAAAAATAGTAGAGATCATTTTTGTAGATAACAACATTTTCCATCTCTTTTATCTGAAATTTTTTTTCGTATAATGCATAGGTTTTTATTTATAGCGATCCAAACTACCGCCACTTTTTTATGTATCATCAATCGTTAACAATATATTTAGCAATAACCATATTGAAAAAAGTTTGGGATTTAAAAAGAAAAAAAAATCAAATTAAATAATTGAATGAACCAAAAAATTCACGGGCACGCCTTGATATTGAGATAGAGATCTGTAATTTGGAGCATCTTCTTTTTTTTTAGATCAACTTCAGATTGTCCAACTTGAAAAAAATAAATAAAAATTTGTTTCTTTTAAGTCATTAAAAGAAGTGGAGAAAAAATTCACGGGCACGCCTCAATATTAAGATTGAGAGCTGAAATTTGAAAAAATATTATATTAGACTTAATATATATAATAGACTGACTTAAAAATAGATTTTCGATTTCTCTGCGGAAATCGAAAATTGACCTCGTAGAACTAAAGTTCTCTAAATGTGTGCCTCTTATCTCGATGATAAGGAGTGCTCAAATAATGTTCATTATTAATTTTATCGTCTTTTGTAAAAAAAAAAAAAAATTGTTTTCAAAGTTGAACAATCTGAAGTTGATCTCAAAGAGAACAAGTTTTCCAAATTTTATTTACATATATATATATAAATGTAAACTCACTATCGACCGGAAGAATGGGTGGCAGAACGGGTGGCGATGGTGCGGGTGCGCCGACCATCCACAGAGCCATGACGCGTCGTCCGAGCCAAACGGGCAGAGTCATGGCGATCAAACTGGCGAATATGAGTGACACGCATACGCAAGCCATCAGACCGACCAAACGAGCGGGAAACCACGGTGATCTGGTGTAAGGTTGAAAACCGGCCGGTCCATCCCGATTGATCATCATGGGTTGATGAAGCCCGGCAAAATCGTTGGGACGTTGAGGCTCCTCGACGACAGCGGCCGCGTTTCCGATTTCCGTTCTTTCGTCTCGCAACAAATACGATTGAAGATCCAACATCCAAGCGATAACGCGACACCATCCTCTGATAAGAGCCTTTAGCCAAGTACGAGTGTGGGATTGTTCGAGAAGAGCCGGCAATATGACTTGCAGAAGCAAAAGTTCGAGTGACAATTCGCTGACCTGAGCCTCGGTCTGCACGGTCACGGTGTAAGGCAAAAAACCCGGCCAAGCCCATCTGAGCAATCTGATCGGCAGCCATAGCATCAGCAAAATCGCCGTACCGAACAACACGGCCGAGGCCACGAGTCTTCTCACGTGTCGCAATATCGGCAAATGTACCATTTCTTGAATCGGCGAAAAATCCGGATCGTTCAAATTTCGCATGAACCACAATACACCGGGTCGCAAAACTTCGCGCAACAGAAGTATGAAAGAGGCGAAATAATATATGTAGACCATTCCCACGAGCCAGTGAATTAACATCGACGTGCCCGGGGCGATTCTGAACGACGATTCGCGATCCTTCAGGGTAGCGTCGAACATCGCCAGGGAACATATGTCCAACCACCAGCCGCAAACCAGCGGCAATACTCCGATCTCCACGACCGACAGCAACGATACTTTCACCACCACGTAACAATGTCCGAGAATTCTTTGGGAACGTTGAAAACCGAATAATGCGGCTAATGTGTGGAGCCCGACGAGACACACACCGATCACGCAGTAACCGCACAATGTCGTCACCAGACCCTCGAAATGCGATGCTGTTGCGTGATCGTGCAAACCCAAACCCGATATCGCGAAATGACCGATGTGATATGGACAAAACGCGAATACCTGAAAAAAAAAATTTTAATTACGATCAGATATTATTTGTGACTATCATTGTTATTGGTGAATGTAAACTTGTGTGGAATTGATAAAAAAAATTAACCGTATCTAAAGAATGAACCTCCACTTTGGAATTTTCAAAAAAAAAAAAAAATAATGGAGAAAAAAAATGTGTTTGGCTTTCGGAGTTTCGGAAGAAATGACGATAAATTTTTTTTTTAATTTGATTTTTGAATTTGAATTATGAGTCTGATTTTTTTTTTATGATTGGAAGTGTCGTTTTACCGATTTAAATGTAAATTTGGATTTTTTTACGTACTACTATGAACAGAGTATTGAGCGAAGTGACCCAAAAAACGTGTTCGAGGAAGAGAAGCGAGCCATCGAGACCCAACAAACGTTCCCACGTTAATTCCTCGGCGGGTCTGTCCCATTCCATGGGATTCCAGTTGGCTTCCTCGGCTTCGCCCTGACCCTGCCCGCCCTGCACCTGACCCTCGTCCTGACCCGGAGCTCTCCAATCGTCACCCGCACCCGCGTCCGCTTGACCGACGTCCATTCCCGGCTCGTCGCGTCGTGGAACGCCGTCGCCTTGTCCGTGAACCGCGCCATCCGGATACGCGTTTGCAACCGGATTTATCGGATCGTTGTCACCGATTTCTCGATACAACGGATGAAGCTCCGCTGCGTTAGCCGGTTCCTCGCCTTTTCGAAAATATAATTTTTCAAAACATATGTACAAATTTGTGTCGGCAGAATTATTCTGGATTGTTGTTGTTGGGACATTTTTTTTTTTTTAACAAATTGGAAGTTTTAATTGCTTTTTTTTTTTCCCGCTATCAAAAGATTTACCATCGGCTATTGCGTCGTCCGGCCAGGGATGTTGAATATCGTTGGCAAAAGGCGGCACGTTGTTGTTATCCTGAGCGTCGGGTTGTTGTGGATTTTGTTCCTGAAGATGCTGCGGTTCTGGATCGGCCGGCATGGGATTGTCCACCGGCGGCAATTGCGCTCTGTTGTCACGCTCCAGCCAGTCGGGACCGGCGTGCAAGATCTGTTCGCGCAACCACACCAAACCCAAAAACGTGACCAACGTGCAGGTGACTACGAAGCATCCGTGGAACACGTCCGACGACACGTTCTCCGTCGACAACATTTTTCTGGGCAGCGTCACTATCTGCTTCGACGAACGATCGATTCGCAATCTTATATTAGTAATTTTTTTGTGCTCGACGCGATGAAAAAACGAATTACGAATTTACGATTAACCTCAAATTTGGGTAACGATTAACGATCGGCCAATCTTACCCCGACCAGATCCAACGAGCCGCTGAAAAGCGCTCTGTAAGTACGACAGGCGGTGAGAGGCACGACGCCGAACCAAGCCAGAGCCACCAGAGTGTAGTGCAACCAATATTTCACAGCGGTCAATACGCTGGAGAACAGACCGCCCACTACGTCTCTGAGGGGCAGACGTCTGGGCATGTCCGGACTGTATATCGGAGTGAAGGAAAAACGATAACCGCAAAGTTCGCAATACTCCTTTCTGGAATATCGCATCCATTGTACCAGACATTCCTGATGTATCCACTTGATGCTGCCCGTGCATATGCACGGATGGAAGAGCGGCCTGACCGCGCAACCCTCCGATCTGCAGACCCTGCATATGTCTGCTCCTAACATGTCCTCCGTCATGTTGATTATAGTTTGTTGATTATCAACTTTGGGTTACGTCAATTACCAGGATCGATGCAATCCTGCAATGTAAGACGACGAAATAACGTTACGACGAATCTGTTTTTTTTTTCTTCTCAATCTATTTTTGCGACGTCGACCATTTTTGTTTTTTTTTTTTTCATGTTAAAAAGAGAAAAAAAAAACAATTCTATCAGAAAATGAAATAAAATTGTTGCATAATCGGTACGTAAATGGTAGAACGATGTGAAACAATTGAAATTTCGTGAACGAGGTTCGCGTGAAAATCACAGACACCGAGCTAATATATGTGACACAAGATTAACGGTCCTATTTCTCGATCATCATCGGCAAAGTGAGGTTAAGAGAGAGATGAAAAATACACAGACCTTGATCGAAATAGAACGTTGCGACGAAAAATCAGTCATAATATTCGGTTACTAAACTCACGGATCTAGCAACGCACTTGGGACACTCATGATGGATTTTAAGTCACGTTAAAATTTGCACACGCACACGCAAACACACACACCCAGGCGCGAAAGCGCATTTATAACGACCACGAAATTGGCGTAATCGCGGTTATGTAGTTACGTTTATAAATAACTGGAAGATTGAAAAATAAATGCGAAATTTATGATACGATGTAACGAAAATACGTACTGCTACTTACAGCTGTTTATTCTAGAACGTCTGATCCGAACGGGTTTGTCCACGAAGTTCTGGATTAGAGAAGGGGAAACGAGTTTTTTCGCCGAAGTTGATTGAAAAATATTTATTCCGTCCGTAAGACGGTGCTCGAAAATAGTTTCGGATTACACCACCGAGGTCGCTTTTAGCGCGCTAGATGTTTGTCCAGCTTCGTTTTTTCCCGTTTTTCCGGGAAAATAAGGGTAAACAGTTTTCTTTTATTGTCATATTCGGGTTGAACAGTTTTTTTCGGCATCGATTGAGCACTCTACGAACGGAATTGGTTAGAATTTCGAAAATTTTCGTCCACTTTATACCCTCAAATTTTTATTATTTAATTAAGGACGAAGAGAGGTGAACAGTTTTCTTTCAATTAGGTGAACAGTTTTGAACAGTTTACGAACAATTTATTTCAATTTTCAGAAATTAAATCGGTTCAAAATCGATCGGCCAATTTCACTGAGGTCGAACACCTCACTATATCATAAGATTAATGTCCCTTGAACGTCAACAAAAACGGAGCATGTAGCCACAATGAACGATCTACTGTTTGTTTACCAAACAAATGCATTTAAAGAATGTACGGAGACAATATGAGAGACTAAATTGCGAAAATTACAGGTGAATTCACATTATTTTAGCCACAGTGCTGTACCCTGTCTATCGAAAAATGGTCTTGACCAATCAGCTAGCAGCTAGAAAGAGATGGGGATCCAACGGTATCGTTGTTTCTCGCTCTCTCCTGATCATACGACTTATCCCCACTGATCCCCACAGAATAAGCAGTCCACAGGATCACACAGGATCTCGTCTAAGAAGTTCACACACATGCAGACGACACACACGCATACATGCACTCAAAACAGCTTATGTTTTCGCAGTTCCTTCAAGAGATGAGTGGGGAGATGGAAAAACTTTGATCGGCTATACGCTGATTGGTAGAACTGTGACGAAAAAATAATACTTCAGCTTTCGGCTCTCGTCAAATTTGTTTATTTTTTCTCCGCAGTGTTTGCAGTCTTTGGTGCACTTTGGTGCTCTCTGGCCAACTCGGCGAACGAAAAGTTTGCACTCGCCAGCTTCGGCAACACGAGCGAGCACTCCGCGAGCTTCACGAGTTCCCCGATTGTGATAAGTTTCGGCCAATTGTTCCACTGATAAAAACTCGCACGCAATATCCCGACGAATAATCGCTTCGACGATATACGAAAAGTATGAGTTTAGCTGGAGGTCGGAGCGGGAAGGATGCGGTTGATTTGCAGCTCAAACAGTTCATAGAAGCAGCAGCGGCGAATCAACGGTTTCAGGTTAGTTTGACATTCCAGTGACCCACTTGACCCCATTCACGTCAAACAAACTTCAACGTGTTTCTCAATAACGGTAAACATCGTCGAATCGACGTTTTCACATAGTTCAAATGGTTTTTTTTCTTTAAACAGTTTTTTTCTTCCTTTGCTTTTCTCATCAGAGTTTGGTCCACGACTTGACCGACACTTGTTGGGACACATGCGTCGACAAGGCTACGTCGCGTTTGGAAACGAAAACAAAAACCTGCCTGGTTAATTGCGTCGAACGTTTCATCGATACGACGAATTTCATCACCAATCGTCTTCAAAGAGTTTCGATGGGCGCCGAAACGTCCAACAGTTGGGAATAAATGGACTTTCACCTGTGACAACACCCGTTTTGTGATCTTTGAACGTCGCATAAATTATATCGTAAAGAAATGCTAATTAATCGCGACGTAACCGAATCTCGTTGATACCATCGAGATATAATCCAGACGTAATCTGAGAGAAATATAAAAATTTTAGAAAAAAAACGAAAAAAAAAAAAAAAACCCAAGGATGTTTTCAACGGTGAGAGGATTTTTGAACCGTCACAAGAGAAAGTTCATTGTCAGCGGACTGTTGGCCGGAGGATTCGTCATTGTGCTGAGATACAGTCAGAGAAAGATTCGCGAATGGAGAGAAGAAGAAGTGAGAGAATTGTTGCAGAGATCTAGGCGCAATCAACATTTCGAAAGCACGGAAAGATCGTGCAATCAAACGATAATAAACTTAGCCGGATGTTTGAGAAATTCTGTGACAAAAGCTGCGGACACGGAGTCTGTGGTTAACAGATTGAGAACGGGTTGCGACGACAAAATAGGCACGTGGAACGAGTTGAAAACTTTGGCCATAACCAGATCGGCGGTGGTGATTTATTCCATAACCATGCTGGTGGCGACTTTGCGGGTACAGTTGAATCTGATGGGCGGTCGTATGTTCAAACACTCGCAGGGTCAGCAAAACGGACTGATCCTGGACGAAGCTGTTCAACAACGATATTTGACGCTCTGCAGCTATCTGATGGAGCACGGAGTGGATAAATTGAGCGCGGTAGTGAGAGAAAAGGTCGAGGAAATAACTGCGTCGACGTCGTTGTCGGACAAATTGACATTGCGAGATTTGGAACAAATTTATTGGTCGATAATGTCGAGTCTGTCCGCCGATGGGCCGAGAGATCCGGTGAAAAACATGACGTCTTACATGCTGCCGGAGAAGTTTGACAGGGATGACAATCCGATGCTCGCCAATATGATCGACGAGACTCTGGATTTGCTCGAGAGCGAAGAAGTTCGCAATCTCGTACAATCGACGATACGAAGCGGTTTCGTTCTGTTGATTGATCACGTGGCGGAATACTTCGTCGACGGGTCGGTCGACGCCAACGGATCGAAAATTCCTAATCCGTTGAGTCGCCGGGAAGCCGGAGCATCGAACGGTCACGATGCGCATGTGGAAAACGGTTTATTGAACGGTTATGTGAATTTGAACAAAATAACCATGCCAATGGCCAAAATAATTCCAATCATAAACGGACAGATACGCGATACACCGAAATCCGGTGATCTTGCCTCCGATTGGCTACAGGCCAACATTGTTAACGATAAGCTCAAGACTCTTGGTGCAAATATCTACGAGGCATTTAGTTTTTAGTCTTTCGGGTTATAAATTAATTATACGTTGATAATTATACGTTTGTTTTCGACTATGGACTCGAAAAGTATTTCGAAGAGATGATACATTTTCTTGAAATACAAGATTCAAATATCTTCGACGAATAGTTCACAGCTGCAGCCGTTAGAATGTAAGATTCGAATTTCTTTTTTTTTTTTCGTCGAAGAATATTATTTTACATCGAAGTTTTTCGATCAAACGATTTTCTTTTTTTTTTTTTTTTTTCGTGGAACCACGTGGAAATGGTTTCATGCGATGATTCGTTTGTGGAAAAACTTTGAAACTTCATCGGCCGAGCAACAATCGTCGTGGCTTCGGAATTTCGCGGTTACAAAGATTCAGCAAATATAAATTTTATTATGGAATGTGGATGATGCGTAACGATTTATTTCGAATCCTGTTGATTTTTATTTTCGAATATCGAACGTCACTCGCCTGGTCTCACATTAATAATGCAAATAATGCATATATTTTCAGAAGATGCACGTATATGAAAATTCCGATGATAACGTTTTTTTTCTATTGATAGTGAATACATCCCATAAATTATTATTCGTAGTTGACAAGGAAAAAAAATTTTTCAACAAAAATATATTTCTTACAATTGGGTTATCGGCAGTTTAGTGATCTGGGGACTCTTACATTTTTTTCAATATTTCATTATCAATACTGACTGTGCCACGATCGATTGTCATTATCGCTGCATATGGATAATGCAGTTTCCGACTCAAGTGGCTCACCTACCGATCTCCGCGATGAGTGCGGGAGAGATAGCGCTATCGACGCTCGCTGCGGAGCAAGAGAGAACCGAGCCCGAAAGGTTTCACGTCAAATAATCTTGAGATAAAACTTCATTGTCGCACTCGCGACGTCTTATCGGTCGTACCGTCCCCAAATCTTTTCGAAACAAGAAAGAAAACAATAGAAAAAAGGAAAAAAAAATCATTCCCAAATCGAATTGTTGCAGATTGTTGCGCAACAACGGCGAAACAGTGGCAGCACCCTCGCGATTCCCAAAAATCTCACTTTCAAACCACAATACCACATCGAAACTCGCCAAGTGGTCCACGAAGAGATTGGCGATTCACACATGCACATTGCTCGGTGCTCCTCCGAACGGAGCACGGCGTATCAAACGTTGCTGCTCGCACAACAATAGAAATCGGTTTGTTCCCCCCGCCCGCCCCCCCCTCCTCCATGATAACCCCGAATTCCCGTGACAACGAGAAAACATGTGGAAATTCGTGACTCGTGGAATTCGCGAAACTTTCGAACGACGAGCGAACAACGTTTGTTGCACAAACGTATATTCGCAAACCGCGGAGGGCAACAAAAGTGAGGTTAAACCCGATCTCGCGAAGAATCAAAAGTTTCTTGCACCTTCGTTGACAAATTGCAACAATGGATATTTCGGCAATGCCAAAAACGACGGTCCCAAGGACAAGAAGGACGAAACTAAATGGGACACCGGAAGATCGTGGTCCGAAGCCGTAGGCTGGGTTTGTACTTTCATTGAAATATCATATATAGATATACATATCATATGTATATGTATAATTCTTACATCAAATCATAAACTGTGATGTTTCATAACGATTTCGTAAACAACAGACACATGAACGAAATCTTAAACGGAAATATCGAAAAATTTCGTTTACTTACAAGAAACTAACGATTTGAGAAATTTATTCGTGTTATATATTTTTTTTTTACCAATTTGTTAATTGTTGGTTATGTTTTATTTCTTTCGCATAACAGTCGAGTGTTCTTGCCGTGGGATGGGTGGTCTGTCAGTCGCTGTGTCTTCGCAGACGACTCTTCGAGACGTCCGCCGAGAACAAATGGCGAGACAGATTATTGCGATTTCAAGGAGTCGTCGTGCCGCCGTCGCTGGTCGACGTGTTTACCGTTCATCGACAGCACGTTTTTCCGGTGACCAATTGCGTGGCGAGTCGCGACTCGACCGGCCAACTTCCGCAGCAACAGTGGCCCGAACCCACAGTTTACGGCCCGATCACCATTGAAGAGGTGAGAATGCTCTTCTGCAGACATTACAACCTCTGAAATGCATTTCCCGGAAGAATCTACCCCTAACCCCGAATGGGCCAGTAGATATACTCCAAAAGCGCACGTATCGCGTTTATCTTTGCACGGTTGTGGAAAATATTTACAGGCAATTATAATCTGCAAATGTCCCTTGTCATCCTTGTCAGTCCCAGTTACCAATAATACTTTGTGAATAATTGATTATTTATTCAAAACGGTTTAATTATTTGTTGTTTGGTTGTTCATGAATTTCAATCTATGTGGTTGGATCTTGTAATAAAAGGGATATGAAACACAGATATATTATTCATTCGATCGAACCTTGTTACTTTCCTCTTAATTTCGTAGAATTTTTTTTTTTTTTTTTTTTTAAGTAGGAAGAGAAATTGATTTTGTACCCAACGGCAGTACGAAATTATTTATTTTTCCGTCTCTCAATAACGTTGAATAAATGTGAAGTATTAATGTATAATGCATATGCTACTCCAGGCTCTGAAAGAAGCTAAAGACAATTACACGAAAACGCACAGAGTCGTTATGGGCGAATTCGAGCTTCGTTTTGGAATGAAAGCGCTCGAAGAGAAACGTTACAAAGACGCGGTTAAACATTTTGCGACCGGTGCCAGTCTATCGTCGTCCGGAAGCATGTTCAATTTGGGATTGTGTCACGAGCTTGGAATGGGAACCGTAACAGACTCCAAAAAGGTAATGATTTATATCATATCTGCCTCCAAAAAAAAAGTTAGTGGACAGAGATTCTTCTCGAACAAAGCATTTTCATTTTTCCTTCAATCTCAGACTTTCTCACAGAGAAAACGAGCAATTTGCATTCAATTTTACCATCGACCAGATATAGAACATGAATTTGTTTTTAAATTTAAACGTGCAAGTGGATTTTCACTGAATTTGTAAAATTTATTTTTCGATAATTTAAAAACGCCATAAAATTCGAGTCGCAGTTCGAATGATGAAAATTTTGGTGAATCAAAGGATCATAGAGTCCGCAAAGTTTGGAGGCTGTAGCTTGAACCGTTCTCGAGTTATACACGTTTGAATTCTTCAAAGTCATTCGTATATTTTCTCGCAAATGAGTTTTCTGGACGTTTTATCACATTCTGAACATGGTCACACGAAGTTTTCGGGGAAAAAAATGTCCCATTTTCCTCACAGCTTCCTCCATAAGCGGAGCAAAAATGATAAATCTTGTTTTTGAATTTTTCAAACGTCGAATGCGTTTCAGGCGGCAAAATACTACAGAGACGCGGCCGACAAGGGCCATCCGGACGCGATGTACAATCTCGGAGTGTTTCACGCACAGGGTCGGGGCGGAGTGACCTTGGACATCGGGAAAGCTCGTGAATTGTTCACCGAGGCAGCTGACCTCGGTCAGATACAAGCGCGCTTGGCTCTCGAGTTGGAACGAAGTTTCGACTTTGATAAAAAAGAATCTCTTTCAAAACGTCCGAAGCAACCCTTTGGCACGGCTGACAAGAGTCACGAAAAAATTTCACGAACGAAAAAATTGTTACAAATGGCGGGTTATCGAGATTCCGCGAACGAAGATTCGAAAAAACTTTCCAATGACGAACAATTGTATTTCGACGAAAATTACGAATCGGTACAAAATTCTACGGACATGTTTTTACACAGTCTTGGAATTCAAACGAATTCCGTGCCCATTATCGTAGGTCCCACGGACTCGAACGTGCCATATTACACGTGAGACTCATTAACATCTCATCAATGTAGTTTTTAACGAGAAAAAAAAAACAAAAAAAAAAACCGAAGAAATCGACAACTCCATGTAGATATAAATTAGCTTTATGATGTATACGTATAGTCTGACTTGGATGGAAAACGAAAAATCTAAAGAACGAATGATGGAAGAGTAAGAAAAAACTGGATCTGTATTGTATTGTAAATACCCAGGTCATAGAATTTTCGATGGGGAATATACCCCACAATAAGTTTACCCCATTTGTCGTAGCCATTCGTGTGTGAATGAACGAAAAAAAAAATAAGAAAGAACAAAATAACGAACTATTTTTCAACACACGATGCCAATTGACTGACTGACATCAAAAACTATGAAACAATAATGTCTATTGATTTTCATTTTTCGCGTTACAAGTGGCAATCGTTTGCGATCGAATATGTCGAATAAGAAAACTCGATACCCAAAACCAAAAAAAAAAAACAAAAAAAAAATGATAATTTTTTAAATACACATTTTTTACAAGCTGTATTTCAATCTCACCCGACGATTACCGATCGACAAAGTTTATCGCGAGAATTCATCGCATCTTCGTCGTATTTTTCGTAGTGTCGGAACGAATCTTGGATCATTTTTTCGTGATGAAAAAAAAAAAAGAAAAAAAATACGAACTTGTACCTCGAAATACTTTTATTATTTTTTTCTCTTTGTCTCACGATGAGCCGATCGATCACGAAGAGAATCGTGAATGATTGTGCCGTCGATTGATCTTATTTTTTTGTGATAAAAATTATTATCCACAACTTTTACGAAGTATTAATAATTTTTTGTTTTCGTTGTTTTTTTTTTTTTTTTTTTTTTTTTGTTATTGCCACGACGTACGTCGAAGTGGACGTGGAAATGATTGTGAATTGTACATATGCGAGATTTACATTTGCGAATCGTACCTTTATTTTACGTTATTATTTTACGATTATATAAAAATATCGAAATAATAAAATTTGTGCTCAATGTTTGAAAATCGAATTCGTCGTTCTTTAAACACTTACTCGATATGTTTCACCTTATTATTTAAATCTTATATATATATATACGTATGTATATAATTTTTTTTTTAATTGGTAATTTAATATAATTAAATACTGACAAACATTTTGTCGTAAAATTGTATAAATTCCACGGCATCGTGAATATTACAAAAATATTTCGTGACAAGAAAAATCCCATATCTCATAGCTTTGGAAAATCGTCCCACTCGTCCATGTACTCATCGACCAAAATCTGCTTCGCAATTTTTCTATGATTTCTTTAATGGAAAAAAAAATTCAAAGTCCATCGAAAGGAAGATGAAAATTGTGCGGCAAAAATCCGGTTTCCAAATTATTTTCTCACTCTTTTCACCGACAAACAAAAATGCCTTGCAGTCGCAAATGAGCATTCATTGAATCATAAATGTATTTAAAAGACTTTTCGAACTAGATAACCATGAATTACAAGACCGATGAAATATTAATATCCCTTGTAAAACAATTCATGTAAATGATTCGCAATTGCTTCAGAAATGCGACAGTGTCAATCGTTGCATGATAATTCACAGTTGTTTGCTTGAAAAAATATTTCGAATACATTTTTTTTTTTTTTCATCGAATCAACGCCAATTTCCTGTCCGCATAAACTTTCGTAACAATAAATTTACAAAAGTTATACGTTGATCAAAGACGTTACAAAAATATCATCGCTGTGGAAAATACTCTCTCTCTCTCTCACTCTCTTTCGTCGAAAATCTTATCGCTTAGTCTCACTCTAATTTAAAGCACTTGATTGGATACATGTGTAGATATATATCGGTGTGGTTCGAAAAAAAACAAAAAATGACTTCTATTTTCGCAGCCCTCATTGTCAATTGTTTTTTTTTTTAACATCGAATTATCGTGAAATCGTGAATGATCCATTTGATTAAATAAAATTATTATCGACGAAATAATCGGAAAATAATAATATTCGTCTGTTAATAAAATATCGTTAATTTCATCGTCCCATATTATTATTTAATTTTCTTGACTTCCCGGTGATACTTCGCCCTAATAAAAACGAAATAATTTGTCATTCACCGTGTCAAAGCTGATTTTTATCGCACGGTCCACGTTCGTTCGATAAAAAAAATAATTATTGCGCCGTGTTATTTGAACTTTGAAAAATCGTGGCGAACCCGAAAAATGGTCCGATTCAGGCTCGTCATTCCGCAGGGTTCTACATAATACTTCGAAGTGAATGAGGGCCGCGAAAATCGGAGAATTTTTTTTTTTTTTTTTTTTTCGACCCATCCCAATATACATGTATTTATATATTTATGTATTTATATATTATTAAAATAATTATTTCTTTCCCTCACGAATATACGTAAGCATATGAAAAAACACATGTGAACGTGTCTACCAGTGTGCGTTGCGCACATGTGCGACCTGTTCGATAAATTTACCATGACTTGCGTAAAGTTTGAGATTTCGATTGACATCGGTCCATCGAACGTTGGTGGCATCGTCCCCGGCTTCGAGTATCATATTTCCCGCCGTATTGCCATTTTCGTCGTGAAAATTCGTCGCGCAAGTTTCCATCCAAGCGTTATCGGTGTTGCGCGGATCGTCCACGTAACCTTTGTAAATTTCGTCGCCGTTGGCGAAAAATTTGTCTATCGAAGCTTCGATCTCGACGACTTCGCTTTCGCTCTTTTCCAAAGCGTTCATAGTCTCTTCCATGAATTCGCGTTTCAGAGTCGACGATATGTTCTCGTCGCCGTCAATCATTCCGCCCGGAATGGCCCATTCGCCCGAATCTTGGCGTTGAACTGCGACGAATTGCAGCACCGGTTTCTCCGTCTTTCGGTCGATCTCCAGAGCTCCGGTGCCGTTGCGCTTCCATCTCGTTACGATCGGATCCGCCGCGTGATTCGGACCCCAACGACCCAACAATCCACGTCCGATTATTCCCGTTCTGCCAATCGGATTCAGTGGATATCCGCTTTCCGATATCGCGTAGTCGCCCATGAAACTCCGACGATTCACTTTTCCTGTTGAAAATTGTCATTCGATAATACGATTAATTAAGCGGGCTGAGTCGCCTGAAGAATGGGAAATTTTTTGTTTTTTTCTTGACACGATCAATCGGAATTCAAAATTGTCTTTACCCTTATAAAATACTCAGCTATCATTTCAAATCTTTTCATACCTATTTAAAGCATCTGAACGCTGTAAGATTTATAGTTTGAACAGTTCTCGAGTCGTAGAGACAATTAAATTTTGCAGGGTCATTACACACACACGCACACACACAAACATATCCGGACTTTTTTTTCAAATGTACTTTGGACATTTTAGCAAATTCAAAACTTCTCGACACAAAAAAATTCACATGACATTTTTCATTGTCACCATGGCTTGCTTCATGAGTATGCAAAAATCGAAAATTTAACCAACGCGGAAAAAAAAAAAAAAAAAACAAATCGTTTCTTCGCATCTACGTAATATCTCACCGTCCATCGAGTTCCATCGAGGCTCGAACGTATCGTCGTTGATGTCAGGATCGGCCCAAGATTTTCCATCGACGATCTTCGATGTGTATTCCACGGGTTTGTAATCCGTAAAATCAACGTTCCACGATATTTTGTCAACGGGAACGTTGAATCTCGTGACAGTTGGATCGCTCGACGGATAAACACCCTTTATGCACTTTTCGTGAATCATTTTGACAATTTTTCTTCTCATACGTGACTTCTCAATGTCCAATGAATTTCGTAATATCGTTGTTTAATTGCAATTGGAAACGCAAAAAACCGAGTGAGCTGGTTTTCTTTTTTTTTACCGCGACCTTGATGTGCATCTGTTTACGTTAGTCGTTACAAACTACGCGCGCACTTGTGTGCAGTGTGTGTGATACATATATATGTATATATACGTAGTGATATGCAGATGTATATAATACGTATACATATAAATACACGCAGGCAAGCGACCAATCACGAGCGCCCGATGTACGCATAAGCGGAGCGTAGGAGGTTTGGAGGTTAGGTGGGGCATCAGGCCGATTTCGATGGTATGTATATTCATACCATTCATACATGTATGTGTGTATATATATAGAGCACTGCGAGTTATCACCGACTGGATAAAAAAGTGGACCATCGACATGAAAATATGGATTGCCAACTCTGAAGAAAAAATAGTGCTGTGGCCAGCTGTGACTAGCAGACGAAGAAACAATTATGTTGTTGTATGTCTGTTTCTTTTAATTGCAAGAGCGTACCAAAAGAATCCGAAGCCTTGTACCTTACATAAATTTTCGTTAAGGCGATAGACTGCATCTTCGAGTGCGAGAGAGACATCGTTATCGGCTCTCGCTGCGGAGCGAGAGAGAAGGAGCGAATTTAGTAGTCCATCGTCCGCCGTGAGCGCGAGAGGGATAGCGTTATGGGGCGCTTGCTCCGGAGCGACAGAGAACGTGCGATAAAGGTTAACTCAAGCCCCCAGTTTTGGCTTGTTCCTCTGCGGGGACCTGTGTCAATCTGCCAATGTATTCATGAACCTGTGTAATTCTCTTCGAGAGTCAACATTTTACATCGTCACGTCGATGTTCGTGATGAGAAAATCTCGAGAAAATCCACTGCGCAAGAAAAGTGGAGGGGAGTTGCCGAGGTGACCGCGACAGAGCCACCATCGACATCAATGGCAGGAATGCGAATCAACAACGGGATCAGTGGCACCGGTGGCACCGTAGAAATGCGACACACAGCAGCAGACACACGGCTACACACGGCAGTGCACGTGTAGCTCGTGTGCGTCATTCGTTCGGCTGTTCTGCTGTCCGTCCGGTGTGTGTGTTTTTTTTCTTTGTTTTCGTCCATACACAAACATCTATCTTCCATCTCGCTCACACTTGCTTTCACACTGTTTCCATCGATCGTAGCGCCACGTTGGCCATCGCTAATCGTGCTCCAAAATTCGAAACAACGAAAAAATTTTCATTCTTCTCGATAATTCTTGACTGTGACTGTATTATTGTCCGGCAAGGGCAAATACATTCGAAACACAATAATCAATTACCGGCAAGTCTCAAACACACACGAGCACAATGCTTTGCAACTCACAAACATAGCTCACGATGAAAAGAAAATAAATACAAGTAACGCGAGTTAACTTGATTTACATAATTGATCATAATTACAATTATTAAATACTCAATGCTCGTTAATTTTTGTTTTCTTTTTTTTCCCATTGAAACTGTATGGTTTGAATTGGTTGGAATTTAGGTCGCGAATAACGTCGCTTTTTTTTTTGTTATGGCAATCCTGTTGAATGGCCGACTATCGTATTTTTCTTGTTAATTATTATATATATATTTTTTTTCGAAAAAATGTAGACAAGAAAAATAAATTGCGCGTAAATGATTTCGTCGGTGTGAAAATGAAGGGTGATAATAATAATAAAACGTAGAAAGTAGACCTTGTGGAATTTGTGCGTTGGATTTGAAAACGAGTTTCATTCTTTTTTTGTTTGTTTCGTTGTTGTTGCAAAAGTACGCGTTGCGGATGGCAGAGGGCGCCGCGGGACCTCGCGCCGCGCTTGGCGAATGACCGCGGCGAATTTTTCGCTTCGAACGCGTTATGCAATTCGACTCGATTATTATCGAAGGCAATCGAAGGCTATTATTACGGCGATAACGAAAAGTAATCGTAATTATGGAGAAAACACAACAAAAAAAAAACAAAAAAATGTAACGAACATCGAGCGTTATGCGAGCATTTTTTCGTCATGGTGAATGGGAGAGACGACAAAATTTTGGAGTTATGTGTTATCTGAAATTCATTTATCTCCTAATTATGCTTCCGTGATTATGAATATGAACTTGTATTAGGTTTTGGGGAATTCGTTGATTACGATACCCTCGAATATCTTTGTAGCATTATCGTCGATCATCGATTAGATTGATTTACAACGTTTTTTTTGGTATTTAGTTTTCCAATTTTATTCGATTATTCATCGATTCATTTGTTCAGTCAAACGTTGATTGATTTATATAACGATAAATTGCACTTATTCGTGCAATTGATTATTCATTTGTGGGTTTCTTTATTTAGTCAAACGTTGATTTATTTATATAACGGTAAATTGCACACTTATTCGTGCAATTGATTATTCATTTATTCAATCAATTATTTATTCATTTATTCGATAAATATAAAATTTGAAACTAAATTATTAAAATTTAATTAAATTCGTACAATAATTCATTCAGTCATTCTATGTATTGATTAAATTTTGTTCTTGATTCGTTCGTTCGTTCAGTTATTTATTGATCGATTGATCGATTTTATTGTTTGTTCACGTGTCAATTTTTTTTTGTGGTCATATTGAACGCGGTAAAACATAGGCAAATTTTTCACTCGATTGTCGTGAGGGTGAGGTGGGGGAGGGGTGAAGGGAAAGCCTGTCCTTTACAGTATCCAGCGAGCTGGCATAACAGTTTTCCATTATCTCGAAAAGCCAGGGCATTAAAAAATGTTAACGCCGTTGAAACGTGTTCGTGGCACAAAAAATATTTGAAAAAAAAAAAAAAATAATATATATATATATATATATATATATATATATATATATATTACGAACGAAGGTTGAAGAAACTTTTCTTCGACGAATCGCGAAGCCATTTTCCCTAAAAGCGTATATAAAGCAAGATACTCGACCAGAAATGCTTTCAGTCGGTCTCGTGGACCGAACGACGTTCCACAAGCGTTTTAAGATTTACAGCACTATCGATGCTCAATCTTGTCGCGTAAACGGTATTTTTATTGCGTTCAGTCGGCATTTAAAAGAAAAAATTAAAATAAAGAAAAAATTAATTTTAATTCGGCGGGTTCGATGATACGTTGAATGAAATTTTGTGAAAGACGCACGCGGGAGTGAAGATTCTTTGGATCCTGTTCCTGTTTATCCGGCAACTGGTAATCGACAAATCTCAAAATTCGTTTCATTTCAAATAAATCGTATTTCTGGAAAATGTTAATAGAAAAATAAAAATATTAAAAATAAATTTAAATTTAAAAAATTTAAAAAAACTCCCGACTGAAAAAAGGATAATATGAAAAGTATATTGAATAAAAATACATATATATATTCAATGCATGAAAATTTAAAAAGGATGAAATAATTCAAGATATAATCCTAGTTGATCCATAGTTCGAATTATGATCGGGCATTTCGGTGAATCCAATATTTTGAACTAGATTAATTTCCTTAGTGCCCTATATGCAGTCGGGAGACGTCCTCTTCCGCATCGTCAAATATCTATATTCGATATCATCTTTCTGTCCACTCAATGACGTTCCCATAATCGAATATCTATATTCAATATCATGTTTCTGTGCAATCAATGACGTCTCCCGACTGCATATAGGGCACTAAGGAAATTAATCTAGTTCAAAATATTGGATTCACCGAAATGCCCGATCATAATTCGAACTATGGATCAACTAGGATTATATCTTGAATTATTTCATCCTTTTTAAATTTTCATGCATTGAATATATATATGTATTTTTATTCAATATACTTTTCATATTATCCTTTTTTCAGTCGGGAGTTTTTTTAAATTTTTTAAATTTAAATTTATTTCAAAATTTTTATCATGTTAGTTCTATGCGTTTTTCTATTTTTAACGGCTGCATGTTTATTTTCTTTTTTTTTAATTAATACTAGCGTCGATGTGTCCTATAATCGAATTAAATTGAGCGGACGAGGGGCACACGAGTTTTTGTTTTTTTTTCTACCGGAACGCGTGGCTCTTTTCGCAAAGCGTGGTTTTTTCGCAAAGCGTCTGCCGGGTAATATAGCACAGCGTTGACAGTCGGGTGAGAATATTTGAGTCATATAACGGGTCGTAGCTGTCGAACTGGACCTAGTTCTTAAGGCTGACTGTACCTGCCCAGCCAATCAGTGGGCCCGACAATTCCGAGCGAGCCAGCTGATCGTCTGCTTGGCATGGCAAGCGGACAACCCAGTATCGGAATGAAGCAGGTTACGAACGATGCGAGTATTACTCAGCCAATCAGCGGGCTCGCTTGAGCTCTGCTCTGGTGAATTGCGATATGAAAAATTTGAAAATCGAAGTGTTTTTTCAACATTTAATATCTCTACGAGTTCACATCCGATTAGAATATGATGATTTCAAAACCATCTGTGGGACCCACGGAACCGATGCGCAAAAATCTGTTAGAAGAAGATTAACCGTTTGGGCGTTATGCTCTTACAATGGATTACGCCAATTCACGTCGGTACGACGAAACACATAACTCCCTTTTTTCAGTCGGGAGTTAAAAAAAATAGAGTCGCTAAATCTAAGAGAATTGATAAATTTATCTTGTTTTTCATCCTTTATTTAAGGCGGGTGCGAATTATTTTTTTTTACTGTCTACACGTTTTTTTTTTCGTTACTTTCTAAATTTGTTTCCAAAATTGAGAAACGATTGCCATTTTTAGCACGCATTAATTGTTATTTATTATTCGTGTATGAAAATAAACTTTCCATAAACTCTCACTCGACTTGAAAATCCGTCGAATATGCAAAACTTTCGGATAACGATGGATTAAATATTGTTGTATCGATATTGAGATTCATTATTTCAATATTTGTTTATTTTCATTCGAATATTTTTCAAAATAAAGATCGGCAATTCCAACATTTTCGTCGTTCGAAATTTTAATTGGCCCGTGCTGCACGCGTAAAAAAATTGATAACAAAATTTCCGAAGCGGCTACTCGAGCGTTGGACCGTGAATCGTTATCGTCACGCATAAAAAGAAAAAAAAGACTTCGGACTGAAGGTTACAGGCCGAGAAAAAAAGAAGAAAATTACATTTTGCCGAAATTAAAATAGTTTCCAAGCGTGCAAAAGAAAAAAAGAATCAATTTATTCTAGTTATTCATACCGTATCTATCCCAAAAATTAATACTATTAAGCATAATTTGAATATTACAAATCCGAAAATAATGAATCACAATTTTATAATCCAAAAATTGATCAAATTTATAATCCAAAAAAAAAATCACAAACTTATGATCCGAACAAAAATAAATCATAAACTCATAATCCGTTCGTTGGCATACCGGTCAAAGTGAATAACAAAAAGAGTGCAAAGTAGAACCTTGCACATTGCTTCCTCATAGTTTTGTACCGTTTTTAAATTATTGAGATGTAAAGTAGAACCTTGTGTCGATCAATTTTGGCTTCCTCATAGAGGAAGCTTTGGCAAATGTGTAAGAAGATAATTCATGTGAAATTTGAAAAATTATAATTAGCAGAAAATCTGAACTCCTTGTTAGATTTTATCCAAATTCAATAGGAAATCCCTTTGGATGATAGTGCAACTTCGTACTAAATTTCAGCCGGATATCTAGAAAATTATGGAAGCTAGAGCACTTACATTGAATTTTGGAAAAATTTCAAAACGCCATAAAATCTGAACGTCTTGTTGGATTTTGTCCAAATTCAATACGAAACCTCTTTCGATGGTAGTGCAACTTCGTACTAAATTCCAGCCAGATATCTCAAAAATTATGGAAGCTAGAGCAGTTACATTGATTTTTGGAAAAATTTCAAAACGCCATGAAATATGAATGGCTTGATGGATTTCGCCCAAATTCAATCGGGTTTCTCTTTGGATAATTGCGCAACTTCGTACCAAATTTAAGTCCGATATCTCAAAAATTGCTCCAGTTAGAGTGTAAAGATCGTTTTTTTCACATTAAAAAACGCTTTAAAAATAAAGCAATGCGTGGATTTTTTCCAAATTCGGTATCGAGCATCTCCCTGTACTCGTACAACATTATACTGAATTTGAGCTCGATATCTCTAAAATTGTAGGAGCTAGAGACCAAAAATAATTTTTTGAATTTTGAAAAAATGATGTGAAAACAAAATAACTTGATAGATTTTTCCAAAAATTAAATTGTGCTATGCGCCGTGAACCCTTCACATTTGTGACAAATTTCAGCTTGATATCTCGAGCCGTTCTCAAGTTGTGAGCAGTCAACCATGACTACACACACACACACACACACACACACACACACACACACACACACACACACACATACATACATCCGGACATTTTTTCTAAATGTGTTTTTTAGGTGTTTTGAGACATACTGAACACGTTTTCATGAACATCTCGAAAAAAAAAAATTTCACGAAAACAAAGCTTCCTCTATGAGGAAGCAAAAAGAAATGAATATCAACAAATAACGATAAATTCGATGCCAAACGAATGCGTCGTAAAAAGGTCATATCGATAAAAAAAAAAATGAACCCAAATACAAGAATGATAAAATGATAATGAATATCGTTGGAATGTAATTAAAAGCGCGACCAAACAAACATTGGCGCCTCGAAACAAACGATAATCCATAATTCCCACAAAAATATTATCAATAATTAATTACTTGTGTTTATTTATTTTTTTCTGTTTTTCCATCTTCTTTTTTTTCTTCTTAATTCCATCGTCGTCAGATATTTCAAAGACCAGAATGACGATTGCAGCGCAAGATGCGACTGGTCAACAGAGACGATTCGACAAAGCCGGCGGTAGTTGCAAGAAATTGTTGAAGAAACGATTGCCGATAATCTCGTGGTTGCCGAAATACAATTCGGAAAAATTCATAAGCGATGCCATAGCCGGAGTGACTGTTGGCCTGACTGTGATGCCCCAAGGATTAGCTTACGCCATTCTCGCTGGTTTGGAGCCTCAGGTTAACAAAATAGAATAAACAAACAAATTTAGTAAAAAAAAAAAAACGGAAAAATACAAATTGCAAATCATTTTTTTTGTTTTTAAATTCTGATATTAATTTGTATTTTTTTATTTCAGTATGGACTTTACTCGGCGTTCATGGGAGCCATGGTCTATGTCGTTTTTGGCACCTGCAAAGACATCACCATCGGACCTACGGCTCTAATGGCCATAATGACGCAAAAATATGTTCAAGGAAAAAGCGCAGATTTTGCTGTATTGCTCGCTTTCTTAGCCGGATGTGTGCAACTCGTCATGGCTTGTCTGCACCTTGGTGAGGGACAGTACACGTAGAAGCACATTTTTTATAGCTAGTATTGTTAATGCGTTTTTTTTCCAATTTTTGTTTTCATTTGATAATTTTTTTGAATTTGAATTTCACATTCTTTCTTTTTTTTCCATACTTCACCCTCATTATGTTCTATTTATTTCACTGATTTATTCTATTTAAATTTATTTTACATTTTTTTCATATTTATTTTTATTGATTCATTTATTTATTTTTTTTTTTCGCTAAATTGAGATTGACTCGTTCGATAGATTTTAACATTATAATGATTTTCATTCGATAGTTATATTCTTGAATCTTGAAAAAAACATCGTCATCCAGTATTGATCGATTGATCTTTATTTTCCAGACGTTCTCATAGATTTCATATCGATCCCCGTTACGGTAGGATTCACATCAGCGACTTCGGTGATAATAGTTGCGTCGCAACTCAAAGGTCTGTTGGGTTTGAAAATTTCGTCATCGGATTTCGTCGATACCGTGACAAAAGTTTTGCAAAATATTGGGGACACGTCGCCGTGGGACGCTGGTATGAGTATCACGTGTATCGTGGTACTCCTATTGTTTCGGGTAAGGACTCTTTGTATTAAATAAAAAAAGAAACCAAAAAATAAAAAAAAAATAAATCCCGACATGAACGTTATTTAAAAAACTTGACCATTTTTTTTTCGAATTTACAAACAGAAAATGAAGGACTTGAAATTCGGTACCGCCAATGTCAAACCAACGAGAAATCAGCGTCTAATGTCGAAAATAATTTGGATGATATCGACAGCGCGAAACGCGATAATCGTGATAGTTTGTTCGAGCATAGCTTACAACATGGAAACGTCCGGAGGTTCGCCATTCGTGCTAACCGGACCGGTGCGTTCGGGTCTTCCGTCTTTTGGATTACCCCCGTTTTCCACGGTAATGAACAATCGCACGTTGAGTTTCGTCGAAATGACGTCCGAACTCGGTCCGGCCGTTATACTCGTGCCGATTATCGGTGTTTTGGGCAATGTCGCGATAGCCAAAGCATTTTCCAACGGTGAAACCGTCGACGCGACTCAGGAACTTTTGTGTCTCGGTATATGCAACGTTTTGGGCTCGTGCGCCAATGCCATGACCGTCACGGGATCGTTCAGTCGGTCGGCCGTTAATCACGCCAGCGGCGTGAAAACACCTATGGGCGGTCTTTATACCGGAGTATTGATACTTCTTGCTCTCAGTCTTCTCACGCCTTATTTTTACTTCATTCCCAAAGGTACGTGGACTTTTTTTTAATAGAATCGCAGTCTGTGATTCGTAATATTTATTCCCCGTCATTTTTGAATTATGGAATTGTTGTATTGTGGAATTGTTGAATTGATGAATTGTTGAATTGATGAATTGATGAATTGATGAATTGATGAATTGATGAATTGATGAATTGATGAATTGATGAATTGATGAATTGATGAATTGATGAATTGATGAATTGATGAATTGATGAATTGATGAATTGATGAATTGTTGAATTGTTGAATTGTTGAATTGTTGAATTGTTGAATTGTTGAATTGTTGAATTGTTGAATTGTTGAATTATTGAATTATTGAATTATTGAATTATTGAATTATTGAATTATTGAATTATTGAATTATTGAATTATTGAATTATTGAATTATTGAATTATTGAATTATTGAATTATTGAATTATTGAATTATTGAATTATTGAATTATTGAATTATTGAATTATTGAATTATTGAATTATTGAATTATTGAATTATTGAATTATTGAATTATTGAATTATTGAATTATTGAATTATTGAATTATTGAATTATTGAATTATTGAATTATTGAATTATTGAATTATTGAATTATTGAATTATTGAATTATTGAATTATTGAATTATTGAATTATTGAATTATTGAATTATTGAATTATTGAATTATTGAATTATTGAATTATTGAATTATTGAATTATTGAATTATTGAATTATTGACTTATTGAATTATTGAATTATTGAATTATTGAATTATTGAATTATTGAATTATTGAATTATTGAATTATTGAATTATTGAATTATTGAATTATTGAATTATTGAATTATTGAATTATTGAATTATTGAATTATTGAATTATTGAATTATTGAATTATTGAATTATTGAATTATTGAATTATTGAATTATTGAATTATTGAATTATTGAATTATTGAATTATTGAATTATTGAATTATTGAATTATTGAATTATGGAATTATTGAATTATTGAATTATTGAATTATTGAATTATTGAATTATTGAATTATTGAATTATTGAATTATTGAATTATTGAATTATTGAATTATTGAATTATTGAATTATTGAATTATTGAATTATTGAATTATTGAATTATTGAATTATTGACTTATTGAATTATTGAATTATTGAATTATTGAATTATTGAATTATTGAATTATTGAATTATTGAATTATTGAATTATTGAATTATTGAATTATTGAATTATTGAATTATTGAATTATTGAATTATTGAATTATTGAATTATTGAATTATTGAATTATTGAATTATTGAATTATTGAATTATTGAATTATTGAATTATTGAATTATTGAATTATTGAATTATTGAATTATTGAATTATTGAATTATTGAATTATTGAATTATTGAATTATTGAATTATTGAATTATTGAATTATTGAATTATTGAATTATTGAATTATTGAATTATTGAATTATTGAATTATTGAATTATTGAATTATTGAATTATTTCAGCATCTTTAGCGGCTGTCATAATATGCGCTGTGATATACATGATCGAATACGAGGTTGTAAAACTCATGTGGAAGTCGAGCAAGAAAGATCTTATTCCGATGTTCGCGACTTTCTTTCTGTGTCTGATAATCGGCGTGGAGTATGGAATTTTGGTCGGAGTCGGAGTAAATCTTGTGTTTTTGCTATATCCGTCGGCTCGACCGACCATGCACGTCGAGCAATGCATTGTGAGTGATCTTAATGTTTTTTCATACATTTTTCAGATTCTTCTTAGACAAAACAATTTAAAATAATTCTTTTTCGAATTTGTCTTCTATTTTATTTTGGTTGATAATTCGATGCAAAGTCGTAAAAGTTTTGTTTGTATCCATAAATTCGCCAATTGAAATGATTTTCAGGTAATAATTGAAATTGTTAAATTTGTCAACGATTCACAGACTAATTCTGGAACGGAATATCTTCTCGTGACACCGGGCAACAGTCTCTACTTCCCCGCCGTGGACTTTATCAAACAATTCGTCGATCACGCGGGCGTAAAAGAGGGTTCTAGTCAATTGCCCGTCGTGGTTGACTGCAGATACGTTCTAGGTGCGGATTTCACCGCGGCGAAGGTAATTCCATTGCTTCAATTGATATTCGAAAAATGTCGAATCTTCCTCGTCATCGTTTTAACATCGTGATCCCTGATGAAATCACTGACCTGAAAAAAACTATCTCGCACAGGGAATCGCCGCTCTGATAAACGAATTCAACGGTAGAAAACAAGCTCTGTACTTCTACAATCCCCGAGCGGACGTAGTTACCGTTTTGAGAGGGGCTTGCGGAGAAGATTTTCAACATGTTTCGACGCAGGACGAATTATCGTATTTGCTACAGCCAACGTTAGGTAACGAACAAAAAAATTATCGCACCAATCGTACGCAAATAATTATTTTAATAAGAAATCAAAATTTTTTGATAGGAAATATTTGTGATCATTGTTTCCATGGTAATTTTATGGAAATAAGAAATTTCGATTCCACGCTCGAGATTTCATCCCGTCGACTGAAAGTGTGTTATATAGTTATATAAAAATTAATTCAACGATTTAATTTTACAAAATAAAATTATTATTTAATTAAAATAATAATTTTTAACGATAATTTTATGAAATAAAATTGTCAATTAAATTATCATATTAATTATTAATAATAATTTTGATAAAATAGAATTCACACGTTTCGAACAACGTTCGTTATTGATTGTCAACCGATCAATCAATCGTTCAAAATCGAATAAATTTGACATTACAATTTTTTTTTTGTTTCTTCGTTTTCCAGATAAACGTTCGCATCAGCAATTTTCATCGTTGGAACCTCTGTCGACGAGTGCTCCCGATCTGTTTCATCGGGTCAGCTGCAACAATTGTCACGAGCTTCGCGAAGTCACAACGACGCTTCTCAACGCCACAGCCAGCTGAGAATTATATTTTACAAAACGTTAATTCCATTTCCCAGCCGAAAGTCGGTGAAACCGTTGACCCGACTGTCCAACTTTACATTCCCCGTCTTCCGCCCTACGCCCTTCGAATATTAACTAGTCTCCACCAAGCACAGAAATAAGCGAGAGCGTTGGGTCACGAAAAGAAAAACCGACACAGTATTTTCCAAACGTTTAGACAAAGTAATTCAACGAGCACGAAGAAAATAATAATAATTGTGGTGATATTTTTTTTTTTTTTTGTAACGAACGAAGAATAATAATTTCGTTGAATCATTTTGTTTCTTTCGGTTGCTCGTGCTCAAGTTCCATTGGAACAGCATCGAATCGCTTGGGAATCCTCGTGTAGATATAACGTAGAATTAAAAAAAAAAAAAAAAAAAAAAAAAAAAAAAATGGAGGTCAGATAATCTCACAATATATCTAGTTTTGTATGGCTTGAGACACCCGTCGATCCAATGAATAAAATAAAAACAAATTTTATGAAAAATAAAATAACTATTTTTTTATAAAAAAAAAAAAAAATTAAATGAAAATAATTTACGTGTATTTGAAATGATGATGATGCAGATTTTGCTCGTTCCCTCTCGCATAATAGCAGCGAACGATGATAGGGCTGTCTCTCTCGCACTCGTGTCAGCCCGCTGTTGTGGCACATCACCTTTAAACGAAAATTAATTTTATCATAACAATCCCAAATGAAACTTGATAAGTTTTTTTCTTTCTTTTTAAAATTCATTATAAACTGTTCTTTAACCGTTTAATTAATATTTAGCTAACACACTTGTCGTTTGTATGACATAGTTGGCATATGGGGTCTTTTCTACCCCGAGACACAAAAACTCTTGTTGCGAGTGACCAAATCATTTCTTCCACTCGGAAAAATTCTCATATACTCTTCAACACTCCCTTCAAGAGGTCCCACAGGCTATTTGGCTCAAATTCAATATCAACTTACTAGAAAAAAATGTCAAAGACAAAGAAAACGTAAAATTCTGCGATTTTTCGGAAAAAAAATCGAAACTTTCCCATTTTTCATTATTTTAATCTGAAAATTGAACTGGATACTCTGGAAATACTCTGCTTTCGTAAAAAAATATTCAGACTGTGGCTGTAGGAAAAACGAGGCATTTATTCCGGAAAATTAACAATAAACGTTTTTAATTGGGGTTGATTTTGCTCGGGGGCTTTTTGACCTAAGTGTGCCAGCTGAGGGTCAAGGATAAAGCTCCTCCATTCGATTCACCGAATCTCTGCTGATCGACGCGTCAAATGGGACGTTTCCATCGGTGAAGGCAATTTGGATAAATTTATAAAAAAAATTTCCCTGCTGACAGATATTTTCGAGCGTTTTCGAAAATAAACAAAACAAAAATGTAACGTCGTTCACTCGGCCCTTGACTCGAATTCATTCGTGAGCCATTTGCGATTTTGTCGAGGTCGGGAGCGCAAGACCTAAATTCGTCGTTTTATCGATTCGGCGCAGTTCGAAGCGTTTCCGGACGTGAAAACACGGTACGCACATATATACGTAATCGTGGACCCCGCCTACACGTGGTAGACAGGATCACCACCGTGTTACGTTCGTGACCGTCCGTTCGAGACTCGCGATCAACAAGTAACATGCCACCACGAACATCTCGTAGACGCGTTTGACCGCGTGGATTAAAAAAAAAAAGAAAAGAAAACCAAAAATTACGTGCGACGTAATTTCGAAGAATTTCATTGCTTTTTTTTTTTCATCCGGTTATAATCGAACGTGACTCGTGCTTCGTACGTCGTCGACGAGCCACCAAAAATTTCATGGGCCGACGAATTATCACGTTTGATTGGACAACGATGACGATTGAACGTTCGAACGGCATTTCGTTTGTCATACCGGAAAATCGTTATTGCGTTTCGTCGAATGCGAAAACGTGTCTCGAACTCGTAAACGTGATAGAATCAATGGTTCGACGTATGAAATCAATAGCAACGACACGTGACGAGTACAATATGTAATAATAATGATGATGATAATATAATTTTTCAAAATAAAATTGAATAAAATGTGACGAATGAAAAAAAATTTGTCGATCTTCGATATTGAGAACGTGAATAATTCGAAGGATTTTTATTGATTGATCGATCGAGCAGGCTCGATGGTGATTTTTTTTTGCGATGGATTGTCATTGAATCGTCGGTGCAACGACATTTTCACAAGTGCCATTTGAATCGTTCATTCAATCTTGAATATATCTTGCATTTGTTTTTTTTTTCGTTGACTCAAACATTTTTAATGCGAAATGAAAAAAATTGAGTATTACAAACGCTTCGTGGGTCTCGAACAATTTTTTTCCAATTTTACATTCTGTTTTGGTTGTGAATATTTATGTTCGTGTTTGTGAAATAGGCGAAAAGATTATGAGAATGAAAATCTAAAATAAAAAAAAATAAAAAAAAATTAAAAAAAACACAGAGAGAAGAAATAGGATGAAGAAATTATTGTCAAACGTTACAAGCCTTATAAAAAATTCTCTATCTTACAAAAATTGATAATAAAAATAAAATAAACGAAAAAAAGCGACAAATTTAAAAAACGAAAATAAAAAAATAATAAAACGTTGATGGATATCTTTCGAATAACGTCGAACGAATTTTCTCATAAACGTAAGACAAAATCAACGAATCAACGTGAAACAAAATCAACGAAATTGAATAAGCGAAATTGTTGTTCGATCGTAATTTTTCGGCCGATCGACAATCATGTCGATTTTTTACAAAATTTTGATCGGCCTGAGCGTGCTTCTGTTGTTCGTCGTGATCGTCATGCTGAACAGTCGTAAATTGACCATGGACACACGCAGAAACAGTTTGCTTCTGGAAATTATTTTGAACGTCAGTCACGGTCTCGACAAATTGGATTCCGGATTGAACGCCATAACGACCGAGACCAAAATGGCAAAAGTACGTCTTCGACAATTGGTCGCACTTCATCGCGAGAACATAATCGCTTGCGCGAAGATGAAACGCAACGCACGCACGGAAATAACATCGACCATTGGAAAAATTCACGACGACGTGATCGAGCGATTCGACGATTCGAAAAATCAACCGAGACGCATCACGTGACGAGCGGTGGCTGTGATAAGACGATCGACGATGGAAAATCGACTGTCGGACATCGAACATGACGATGTGAAGTGCGAAATTATTTGAATTGTTGATTTTAATGTGAAAAACGACGTATTTGAATCGTTACATTTTGACGAGAAATTCTTTTGGCAATTTATGATCGAGAAAATTTTGTGAATGAGTTAAAAACAAAATGAAAACAATGTTTCACATCGAAAAATATTTGTATTCACTCGATTGATCGATGTCTGCCGATATGTTTCATGTGTTTTTCATTTTTTGGGGCATTCAGGGTCGAAGTTGAATTTTTTTGTTATTTACACCAATTTTTTTTTTTTTAATCACTTTGACGTACTTTTATGGTTTTTTGATTTCGATTTTTTTTCTTTTAGGATGAGTATTCAGATGTGATTGTTACCAGAATTTTTCTACATAAAAGTGGGCGGCGAAAAAATGGGAAAAGGTGCAAATTTTTTTAGGAAATGAATTGAAGAGTCAAAAGAGAAAATGTCATGAAGAAAAATTTGGGGGGTGACATTTTTGTCATCTGGCTGCTGAAACAATCGAAATTAAGGTCTCAATCTCAACCAAAAGTTCATGGTTGGAATTCATTAATATCGATAATTATACAATATTATCGATTTCAAAAAGTTTTAAAAAATTCAAAAAAACAAAAAAAACATGATACAAAGTGTGATAACATCTGTTTGGTGATATTCCATGCTCACGAATTTTTTTATCATTTAACAAAATTGTTATCATCGTGATTTCTTAGATCAAGATAATGTTAACTGGAATTGCATATGTAAATAGCATACCCACAAATAATCTCCGGCTAAATAAACCCCGGTGCATATTCAATCGGATAACTGATACAACTGATACAAAATATAGCAAATTGTAGTTAAAACAAAAAAAAAATACCCAAAACGATAAATAATATGAGATGAGAAAAATATGTTTCGGTGTGATAAAATATTCTGCAGAGTCATTAAAACATATCGTATGGAGTGCTTGCCTGATGATTGAATAACAGTAGTTTTAAACTTGTGCAATTGAAAACCCGATATCATTCGGTATTAACGGACCAGGACCTGCATCACACACATACACATTTATATGAATGTATGTACGAATGTATGTATATATGTTATGTATAGTCATCACGTAATCTCGACAATCACACAAAGTACATTTATTTTTAGAATGTGTACGGCTGCACATTGGGGTCGACGAAACTGCATCACAACATGCTCGAATACAACGACCCAACGTAGTCATTTATAAAAAAAAAATCGATTATAAAAAATTATACAATTATAATAAATCCCATGTCTCAGCGAAAAGATTTTTGTATTGAAATCGTCATAGTTTGGACCAAATCATAGATTTTGCGATCGAATAAAAAAATAAACACTGCTAACAAAAATTGCATTTTAATAAATTAAAAACGAAAAAAAAAAATCTTCCTGTTAACAAAATTATTTTTCGTTATCATTTAATTAGTGAGTAACGAGTGCATACTAACGAGTTAGTATGTGCACTACTCACATACGTGTATCAATCACAACCAATACTACAAAATCTACGTGAAAATGAAAAAAATAAGCATTGCTAAGAAAAATTGGATTTTAATAAATTAAAATGAAAAAAAAAACGATTTTCCTGTTAACAAAATTATTGTTGGTTATTAGTTGATTAGTCAGTATGGTTATCTTATATGTGTGGGTGATCCCATCTTACCCCACGCCTCCGTCATGTCCCCAGTTCCCCCCTATTGCTGACCGGTATATCGGTTCGTGTTCCTACGCTCGTGAATCGCAACGATAAACGAAGATACAGCGGTACCGATGATTCAGTCGAGTCTCTGCGAGGCTCGCGAATACACTTTCACGTATATCAAACAGTTATCTCGCGAATACGTGGCGAATCATTTGGCTCGAAGCAACGACGAAATTTTATAAAAATGGCTCTGAGCAAAGGTACATGCATACCTTCGTTGTTTTATTCATTCATTCGAATATCAATTGAAAATTATCATTTTATATTCATTCACATTTATTATTATTATTATTATCAGTAATTTAATTCTTATACGTACAATTACAATTTTCAAAAGCTAGTAATTCATATATTGTTTGTTATATATATTTATATAAATTATTATTATTATTTATATGTTTGTACGATTATAAATTTCATAAATCATAGATATATATGCATAGAAATGACAAATCGATCTTAATGTTTCTTTATATCTATTATTATCATTTTTATTAGTCATGTAAATGTATAATTAAAATACGTATAGTTAAAAATTTCCAACGGTAGTAATTTATATATTTTGTTGGATATTTTCGTGCACTGTTGATGTTTACATGCATCCAGAGAATTTATCGGTAAACAAATCATAAATATATATTTATATGAATTATTATTATTATTTATATGTTTGTGTGATTAGACATTTTCATAAATTATAAATATTATTATATATTATATAATATATATAATTTTATAAATTCCATATATTATATATATATGTACATAGAAATTTCGCAAATGGGTTATTCGTCCATCATGATGTATTACGTTTTCAGTATGTTGTTTGTTAATTTTCATATGCATTTAAAGGATGCACCGGGGGACCGGGATATAGAAGCCCAATTGCGGCGATGCGGGAGGGACCGCGTGAGAAAATTATGTACGTCGTTTGCGTGAATACCGATGAAAATAAACCGGACGTTTTATCTACGGTGGATTTGGATCCCTCGAGCCCTACGTACTGTCAGGTAAGAAGGGCTGCTATCTGGCTACACGGCTACACCGCACACTCGGTGACAACGGACGATAGTGTAAATCGTTGTAGAGAGTCTAATATATTTTTTTTTCTTTATTATTTTTTCCTGTCATGCATATTGCGCGTTTGATACGGTAGTGGTGAGACCCGCATGAGCACGGGACATTTGCTGCGGTAGATATGCATGGATGAGGTCCGATGGTTACGCTTATGCAATGACCAGTTATATGTATATACATACATATATGTATGTACAATGAGCCATTCCATAAAATATCGGAATTTTGGTCTTCACTATCCGGGATCTTTATGATATTTACACAGCTTAAAGTGCATGTTGAAAAACAGATTCCTAAATTTTTTCAGATTTTTTTTCCCATTATTTTGCCAGCTGTCAATTATTTCGTTTTCTTTTTTTTTTCAAATTATTTTTTTCACACGCTTACGCTGTTGAAAAAATATATGAAAAATCTGTTGGTCACGTGAAATTGTCTCAGCTTTTCGATGAAAATATCAGTTTTTATCATTTGGGCTCTCGAACATCCATCAAAATCGAATTTGAAACATAAAAAACTGTTTTTCGGCAGGTGCCCGAGTTTTGGAAATTTTTTCAATACTCTTATCGGAAAGCTGAGACGATTCCACGGGATATACGTATTTTTTGCGTTGGGTTTTCCATTGAAATACCGTTTTTCGAATGAATAGTAAATGTATGAATAATTTGTGTGAGTCAATGCAAAAATATTTGCATGAAACAATTTATCTCAATTTGTTGGACATCGAAATAATTAATCTGGGTAAAGCAATTCCAAGCAAATACAATTTTCGAAATCAATTAATTTCAAATTCCATCGCAATGCAAAAAAAAAAAAAAAAAAAAAAAAAAACTGCCCCTAGTCCCCTTATTCGTTTTAATTGCCTTATCGGTTTCCATTTTCATGGATATATTTTTTTTTCACCTCGGAATATCGTAATTTTTCGTTTGTAGATAATTCACAAATTGAGAATGCATCACGTGGGTGACGAGTTGCATCACTCGGGCTGGAACATATGCAGCAGTTGTCACGAAAAGCCGGAAAAACGTGACGTCATGGTTCTGCCGTGTTTGATGTCGGACAGAGTGTATTTCGTCGACATGAGCAACGACAGAGCGCCGGTTATAAAAAAGGTAAACCATTTTTATAAAAATAATAACATTTTATTGTAAGGAAAAAATGTTTTTGTTGAAATAATAAAATAAAAATAATTAAAAATAATTTGTATTCTCAATTGATCGAAAACAACTGATAAAAAGTTTTGATCCATGATTCACAGATTTTGGAACCGGAAGAACTGCACAAACACGGATTGTCGACTCCCCACACGTCTCACTGTTCGCCAAACGGTGAAATAATAATTTCCACGATGGGCAAACCGAACGGCGACGCTTTGGGAGATTTTATTTGCATCGATGGTAAAAATTTGGAAATCACGGGTACATGGACCAAGGGCGAAAAACGTGCGGCTTTCGGTTATGATTTTTGGTACCAGCCTTATCACAACGTTTTGATATCCACCGAGTGGGGCGTTCCGCGTGACTTCAAGACTGGCTATTCGCCCAATCACATTCGAGATCACGGTCAGTGGATGATTCAGAAAAATATGAAAAAAATATTTTCATGTTCCACATTACAAGCCCTTTCAAACGATACCCCACACGATACATGAAATTTGAAAAAAAATGTAATTCACTTCGAAAAAATGTAATTTTAATTGTTAGTGAAACTCATGTGCCTCCTCTTTAAGTTCGACATCAGTATTTTACGGTGTTAACTAGTGCAAGATATTCGGGTTAATTAGATGTATAACCATGCCAAATTTCAAGTTTCTACGTGTCATCGTTTGAAAAAATTGAAAGGAAAACATTTTTGATAATAAATGTTGTACATACGGAATGCATCGTTATTATTTGCTCGTTTTTCGTTTGCAATTGTTTCGTTTGTTTTGGCATTAATTTTTTTTAAATATTTTTACAGCATCGTATGGCCGAAGCTTGAACTTTTTTTCGTGGAACGATAGAAAACTCGTGCAGACGATAAATCTGGGTGACGATGGTATCGCACCTCTCGAGGTGCGTTTTCTTCACGAACCAACGGCTTGCGAGGGTTACGTGGGTTGTGCAGTGCCGGCCAATGTTTATCGTTTTCACAAAAACGCAAACGGCCAATGGCTCGCTGACAAAGTGATCGATGTGCCGATGAAAAAAGTCGAGGGATGGGTTGCTCCGGAAATGTCAGGTACTGAAATATATATATATATATAATTTATAGATAAATATATATATTTTTTATGTAAAATTGAGAAGCAACATTATTATTGGTCTTCGATCAATTGTGAACGAAGCACTCACTAAAAAATGTAAATAAAAACGAATAAACTGGTTGTGAATAATTTATAATGTATAAATAATATTTTTATACAGGTAAATAATAATTTTGTTGAAATATTATTCGAGAATGAGATTCAAAAATAATTGTGAACTCGTCAACTGGTTATTCGATTCGAGAATGTTTTTATTTATGTTTAATAAACACGAATTGTCGGTTTTTTTTTCTTCAATTTCACAATATTTTTGTTGTTTAGTCACAAAGTGGTTCTTGTCGATTTTTCAAAAAATTTTTTATCGTGGTTTCACAGGAATGATAACGGACATATTGTTGAGCTTGGACGACAAGTATTTGTACTTTTCGAATTTTCTTCACGGCGACGTGAGACAGTACGACATAACCGATCCGAAAAATCCAAAATTGGTCGGACAGGTGTTTCTGGGGGGTTCGATATTATCGGACTCGAAAGTTCGGGTCGTCGAGGATCGGGAACTGATCGGACAACCCGATCCGGTTTTCGTGAAGGGACGAAGATTGTACGGATCACCGCAGATGCTACAACTCAGTCTCGACGGCCGCAGATTATACGTCACAAATTCCATTTTCAAACCCTGGGACAAACAGTTTTATCCCGAACACGTCAAGTGAGTCATCAAGAGGGACAATAATTTTTCTTTTGTTCTCGAAGATCAATTATTTTCTCCATGCGAAAGATTGGAAATGAAAATTCAAAAAAAAATCATAATAATGAAAATTGGAACGACCGACTAAATTGCAAATATAAATTTTTTTTTCGTTTCTCAAAGATAATTATCTTTCAATTTCATTTCGGCATTTTTTTTCTTCATACCAATTGGTCAATCTGTCTTTTACGAACAGCCGAGTGGGTCTTTTTTATCGTGACAATGTCAAAGTCGTTTACAATCGAAGATTCATCGATTCACGAAAAAAAATAAACAGAAATTAATTCGATAACATTTTTTTCAAATTTTTTTTTTATCAAAGTAAAATTGAATTTTCCAAGACTGGAGATGTTTTCAAAAAGGTTAATCTCATAGATGACCGAAGTGGACTTAAAGAAAAAGAAACACGTTTTTTTTTCTTGAAACAAAAATATTATTTCAGTCTTTGTAAATCGTTTTTTTTTTTCCTTATTTTTTAATATTGCAAGAAAAAAACAATTGTGCGTGATAACGTGATAATTTCTGCAAATGCGCGGTGGTATCCGGGTGACTGTGATAACCCTTTCCCGGTCATCGTCCGAGACAACCTCAGATAGCACTGGGTTCGCCGATAATATTCAAAAATTCGTAAACAAAACGCAAATAATTGCTGTTCCTTCGTTCCAGGCACGGTTCAACGATGATAAAACTGGACGTCGACGTTGATAATGGTGGCATGAAGCTCGATGAAAATTTTTTGGTTGACTTCGGATCCGACAAAGACGATATTCTGCTGGCCCACGAAATGAGGTATCGCACAATCACTTTCAAATCTTTCGTTCCAAAATCAATGAACAAGCACTGCAGGGCAATGTGGCAAATTTTTCGTTCACGATTGATTTTTCTCATTAAACATCGTTCATTCTGGTTCACTCAATTGATTATCAGAGAATTCTCTAAACTATGAGAATTAACCCACGAAAAAAAATATATGGGACATTCGATCATATCAATAATAATAATAACAATAATAGTAAAATAGAAAAATAAAATAAATAAACGTATTAAGAAAAAAAACTAGATTCAAAAAATTCATAGTATTTCGAGAAAATATGTAAGATCGCACTCTGAAATTTTGGCAAACTTCATTTTTTCATCTGCTGAAACCACAAAAAAAAATAATCAAAATTTTGTATCATCACCGAGTATGCTTTTCCTCATTTGGGGGGTAGTTTTCAATTTCCTCCGGGGTTGTAGGAGAATCGAAAAATTCTGAAAGAATCACAGGGATTTTTAGGGTCAAATGACAGCAAAAAAAAAATAAAAAAATTACGAAGGAAATCATTAGGGGTCGGGGTTTTGATCGTCTGACTTGACATGGAATGTCCCATATATATATCAATATAACAGACACATGTATATAATAAGACACGTTCGCGCAAAAAAAAAAGGTCGCTGAGTTATTTCTCAACTAAAACCAGAACAAAAAAAAATCTCGAATGGGAAAGCATTGTTTGAAAAAAAAAGTAATAATGAAGTTAAAACGTACATAAGTAACAAACGTAGCTCGTAAAAATATAACGAAACAGACATCTCACGCACATCCTCAACCCTCTTTTTTTTTACAGATATCCCGGAGGTGATTGCACATCGGACATTTGGCTGGCCGAAAAACAATCCGAAAACCCATAGAACCAAACCCCATCGCCCCTTCGAACAACAGCCAATCCAAAAAACTAAAAAAAAACAATTTTTCCAAAAAAGAAAAAAAAAGACAAACATGGCATCGATTTTCCACGGAAAAAAAACACACACACATTAAAACGTTCTCATTGAACAAAAACAAAATGCGCCGCACGTGTTAATTAATATTTCCGTTTGAATAGTCAACATAAACAATGGCTCAATTGTTATTTAAGGTGTAACCAAGTGGAACGCAACAAAAGACCGAGCTCTGTATTCTCGACCGACAGAGACAATAACCGGAAGTCGGTGAAAGTAATTAATTGCAGTTAGAAAAAAATTGAAAAAAAAAAAAAAAAAAACGTAACGTTTGCAGAGTTGGATGCAAAAACGTATGATGCACCAGGAATGCGTCGAGATTGCCTTCAGTTGCTGCAAATTTCGTTTTTTTTTTTTTTTTTTTTTGGTTGATGGAAAGAAGAAGAGAAACGAGTGAATGAAGGAAAAAAAATTGAAAGAAAAAATAAAACGTAGGCAGCGATAGTGGAGCGGAAGCAGAAGTAGAAGGCAGGCAAGGGTGACGGATCGATCGGTTCTCGCACCTGTCGCGGTGGCGCGGCGCACGATCTTCGTCTCGGACGCGCCGACTCCCTGCGAAGCCGGTCACGCGACGTGACACCTGGCACGCGCTCTCCGGCCTATTCGCGTTATGGCCCCTAAAACAAATATATATCTATATATATATAATTGACCGACAATCGTCATTTGACCGTAAAATTCTCGAATGGAATGCGTCATGGCTCGCGCCTCGCAATGCCAACGAAACAGACACACAAACACAAAATTACATCAATTTCAAAGTTATTTCTCGCGTCTTTGATTTATTTTACAGTTTCAATGAACTTTACGACTTCAATATATCGACTGCATTCTTCGGTGATCTCAATGATGTCTTTGCATCTTTTTTCTTATGGATATATATGATGATCGAGAATGATTTTTACGATCGATATATTTATTTTGATGACAAATTTATGACTGAGTAAATGATTATTAGGAATAATATTTGTTTTTTCTCTTTCTATGATTATTATAATAATCGTAAAAATGTTGATAGAAAATTTGTCGAATTTTAATGGCCGACAAATGTGTTGAAATTCAGTTTATTTGCATATTACAGCTTTCACGTGAATGATGATGATTAATTGATGAATTAACCGCGGTGTCACGTGTATTCCCCGTTAGATCGTTCACTAGACCAAAAAGTCGGTCTAAAGGGCGATCCAACATCGACTACAATGCCTAAATTGTTTTTTTTCAATATAATGATAAAGTACGAAAGGTCTGAGTCATTTCCACATTTAGTTTCGGTTTTTCCCGCTTCGAGTTCCGTATAGCCCTACATTGCACATGAATTATTCAACACATATCCGGTTCGCGTGAAACGAAAAAATTAAAAAACTAAAAACGCAATTCACGGTTAATTACCGCGCTCTCTCTCTAGGCAACAACAGAAACAAACACAAGAAATATCCCAAAGAGTCCTTCGTCCATGGTTCCTCTTCTGAATTCAACTCCCACGATCTCCGCAAAAAAAATTTAACCTCACTCGGCCGGTAACAAAAACTGTAAATCATTGTTTTTTCTTCGAGAATGTTGAATTTAGAATACGAAAAAAATTTGGTTGCCATACGCTTTATAATTATGTAATGATTTTCTTTTATCAAGACCCACTCGGCATCCTTAAGGTTATGTACCACTGCTCGGTCGATAACAGAAAACTCTAACCCATTGTTCTCGATGACCATTGATCTTTGCGATGAGACTCGATAACGTTTGTCTGCCCTAAAAAATGCCCTAGTCAACCGTTCTCGTCTTTTATCCGATAGCTCGACAATTACGGAGAATAATACGTTGGCAACATTCAACCATCTCCCTCGCACTCGTAAAGAGACATACGACGAACGAAGAAGGTATAAAAAATAAGAATATTTCCCTACAAACACGTATCATAAAAAACATCATCGATCCATCAAAATATCTTCCAACTGCCGATCTGCAATTTCCAATTTGACAGTACATGCTATTCCTCGATCGGTAACAGCATCACCAAAAAATTGCAAAAACCGTTGTTCTCAGCCACGAGCGATCTCTCGGACAAAAACCAAGAACGACCAACTGCAGAATTTCAAAACGCAGTTGAGCGTTCTCGTGTTACACTCGAAATCCCAACAGTCCCGGAGAACAATGGATTACAGTTTTGGTTATCGACCGAGCAGCAGCACGTAATTCCAAATTTTACGATAAAAACAAGTGGGAAGAGTGAAAAAAGCGCTTTTTTTACTCCGATTGGTTGACAAACTGTGCCAGCCGGTGCGGAGACCCGTCCCGCCGCCGAACCGGGCCATCTCCCTCTGGCGGACTGTTTTCGTAACGTTCGCCAGTTCGTGGGAGGCCGGGTGGGTTCGAGAGGGGGGGGGGAGGCCTCGAACGTGATTGCCGAGAGAGCAGCTCCGAATGCGCCAGAGCAGAAAGCAACTAGGCTCTCGTCAGTAGCCTGGCTGCCTCGGTGCGGTACGCTTTTGTGCGATCCGTGATAAAACTCTTTTTTTTTGTTTGATTACCTCCGATAATCACCCGGAGGCCGGTTTGTCGTCCAATAATCCTGTGTTCTCATTCAATAATCTTCTCGATAACAAAAAAACAACAACAACAATTTTAATATTTATTCTTCTTCTTATCTTCGCACTCTAAAATAAAAAAAAAACATTCGCGAAATAAAAAAAATAATAATAATTGTCGAGATTAAAAAAAGTTTGTTCAATTTGTCATCGTTTTAATTGGCAGAGAGGGGGAGGGGGGAAATAACTAAAAAAATTTTTAAAAAACATTTGGTACAACGTGAATCAAATATTTCGTGGAATAATTTTATAATCAATGCGCGAGTGTTGAAGTGTGCAGTTTGGAAGCTTGGTGCGCGTGTATTTGGATACAGATTTTAGGATACCGTGACGGTGAGTTATATATACATATTTGTATGCATGTCTATATATATATACACACACACATATATATATATATATATATATGTATGTATGTTTGTGTATGTATGAATTATGTAGTAACTTACATTAGTGCAGCAATTCGTTGGGATGAATAAAAGTTGAATTATTCGAGCGCGTTCACAGTTACGGGACTGCCCACTGTTGTGCCGAATGCAATTGCGTTTGGATATCATGCATTCAACGTTGTGTTTTTTTTTCTTTCATTATGTAATTAGAGAAAAGCGAGATTTCCCCGGAAAGACGAGGAACAATGATTTTTGTAGTGTGATTATTTATATTGTTGTTGTTGTTGCTGTTGTTTTTGTTATTATTATTATTATTATTATTATTATTATTATTATTATTATTATTATTATTATTATTATTATTATTATTATTATTATTATTATTATTATTATTATTATTATTATTATCCTTATTTCTTCAATTTTTTTCGTTTGAGGATTATTGTTTTTATTTTTTTTCACGTTTACAATGATTTTTTTCTTTTATTTTTTATTTTTTCATTTGGTCTCGTTGATTTTTTCTTATCTCTCAATTTTTATTTATTCGGTTTACGTGGGTCAGCCGTGTGTGTGTGTGTGTGCATTCAATGCAATTTCGATTCGATGAATTATCGTTTTGTCGGAGATTTTTCGTAAAATTTATTTATTTGGGTTTTTTTTCTAATCTCATTATTTATATTGTTGTTATTATGATTCTTTTTTTTTTTTTTGCACGTGTAATACATCGCGCGAATCATCGTTCGTGTTACCGTTACAACGTGAACGCAATGAGTTAACGTCTGCTACCTAGTTTACGTGAACACGCAACGGGTGAACCGTGGGCCCTACCGGGTGCATCAACTTCTACGACGATACATTGAATTTTTTAATTTTTCTATTGTCCGAATTTATTCGTTATTATTATTATCATTATTATTATTGATCAATCGAGTTTCATTCGCACAACTTTCATAGAAATTTTTTCCAGAGACATTGTTATTATTATTATTATTATTATTATTATTATTATTATTATTATTATTATTATTATTATTATTATTATTATTATTATTATTATTATTATTATTATTATTATTATTATTATTATTATTATTATTATTTTAATTATCACCGAATTATTTGGCCGAATAAAAGACGAAATATCTGCATTTAAAAAAATTGATAACACATAAAAAAGAAAATTAAAAAAAAATTAAAACAAAAGAAGCAAACGATTTTTATATTCAAATACAAAATAAAACATTTTTGTTTGACCACAAGATTTTTCAAGATATCTTGTGTTAAAACAAAAATGTATTATTTTGTATTTGAATAAAAAAATTGTTTCATTTTTTAAAATCTTTTTTTTTTCTTTCTTATTCATGTGATATCAATTTTTTCAAATGCAGATATATCGTCTTTCATTTGGACAAGTAATTCAGTCGTTACTTTTTCATGATTTTTTATCTATGATAAATTTTGGAGCGACGGTGAAATAAGCGCTACGGTTATATGAACACACGCGTTAAGGTTATATATCGAATTTCAGTCGAATTTGTCGACCGCGTTATCCGAGTTATGAAGACTTGAAAATTTTCATGCCTGCTGCGAAAACACAAACACACACACACACACGCACACACAAAAATCGAGACGTTATCCAAAAATTCGTATCTCAAAAAAATTTAATCAAACTTCAATCCTTCCGTGTTTTTTTTTCTTTTCAATAAAAAACGTAAAATTTTGAATGATAAAATTATGCCATGAAACAAAAATTTCCACTCGAATCGAATTTCGAATAAAAGAAAAGAAGAACGGGAGGACTAGGGCGAAAGAATATCTATGCAAAACAACGCACCCCACACAATGACCCGAATTCTTTCGTGGACCGATTCGTAAGGCTTCGAAATTTTTTGATAAACAACAGCTGCAGTCGCGCCCGTCGTTAATCGACAGAATTAAAACAAACAAAGAAAAAACAAAAAACCCAAGAACAGAACGGAAAAAAAGAAATAAATAAAACGAACGATCCTCCGTTTAATTTCGAAACGAAAACACGGATATTTCCATTGACCCCATTTGTCAGAACGATCAACGCATGAAATCCACGCTGCAAGCAACGGGTTTTCGATGCTATTTTTAATTTTCTTCGAACCCATTAACACGTAAAAAAATATAATAATAACGATGATCAAAGAAGAAATAAAAATGTAAAATATAAATAAATTTGATAAAACGACCAAGCGATCTTTCCGACACGGTTTAAGGAGTTAATGTGTGGCGCTATCTCTCTCGCACTCGTGGCGGAAATGGGAACCCAAGGAAGAAAATGATATATCAACTATCGATGGGATTAGGCATATCTAGTGTCTATATATATATATATATATATATATCATATGAATATATATATATATAGAATTTTTTTTACTTGGAGAACGGTACCCACCACTTTGATTCTTCGCAAATACGAAGCTATATAAATATATATATAATACGGTCCGACGCTCAACTTATTTATATATATATATATATATATATATATATATATATATATATATATATATATATATATATATATATATATATATATATATATGTCTCGCATTCGACTCGAACATCCGACTCAAGGCGTCGGTGCGTTCTCCATCATATTTTCGTCTCGTTGAGATTTCTTATCTCTTTATCAACGACGACGGGTGATCGTATGACTCGTTGACGAACAATTTCCGCGTACCGAAAGCGCTCTCCACTCGAGAGCCTCGTCACCTTCTCGTCACAATATCTGAGATAAAAAAAACAAAATAAAAAAAGCAAAAAATTAATCGATTCGAAAAAAAAAAATCATTTCAAAAACAAACCAAAGAACCAGTTGCTTCCACTACCGACTCTATCGATTGTAAAACTTTGTTCTCCTTCTTTTCGGGTTTTTGAAAGAAAAAAAGAAAAACTTTTTTTTTTTTTTTAATTTTTTTTTTAACGTTGAAATAACGCAATGAGAGAAAGAGAGAGAGAGAGAACGTTGATGGAAAGAAAAGATTGACGAAGTGAACGAAGACGAAGATGATGAGTTTTCTGCATGGCAACGAGAGATCGTTGAGCTCTCGTCCACGACCCCCTCCCCCTCTCCCCCCCTCCCCCGCCAACAGCTGATCCGCGCGATGCGCGCGTTCGCGTTTTGTTCGCAGCATCGCGGCCATGTCGCGCCCCCCACCCCCTAACCCCGCGCTGTTTAATCCGCGACTACAGTAAAAACTCGCAATGGTCGAAAATCGTGGGTACGAATGCGCGGGATTGGACTGTCGCGAGATTTGATCGATTGGCCAATAGCGAAACGGTTCGTAATGTATTAGTATCAGTGTCTGCCTTCGTGAAACCGGTGACTCACAGATCCAAAGCGATTCGATGGGTTCTGAATCGACTGTGAATTTATAGAAAAATAACAATTAGTGATTGAAGTAATGGAAAAAAAGTGCTTAATTAAAGCTAAACCGAACGAAAGTTAAGGCAGTACCCTCCATAAGAGAGTTCCTCGTAAGATTTTCATGAAACTTGGCGTACTTATAGGTATTGATAAGAAAGGGGCTCGGTTGAATTTTCATGGCTTTCCGGAGCGCGAGAAAAAAGATATCAACAATTTATTTTCACACGTATAACATGGAGCCTTATGGAAATTCACTATCAATTTGATATGATACGAAAAGTCTTCGTCAGATTTTAATGAAAATGCTTGAGCTGCAAGTTGAATATTCGGAGAACATTTTGGGCACTTGAAAGTGGAGATCAGGAGACTGTGATGATAATAATAAGCGAATAAACATTGGGAAAATACAGTTTATATGAGGAGTTGGTCGTGATCCAGTAAACATGGCAACGTGGCACGTTTGTTTCCCATCTTCTCTCTTTCTCTCTGATCGACATCATAACACGCGACGTTGCCACATCAAAGTACTACGTACCTCAATCAGGAGATGGTATATCTTAGGCTTGCTTTGACTCTTACAGTTTGTAGGATACTACCTTAAGTGCAGAGTTGTGAAAAAAAATAATTACAATTTTTCTCACTTTGTGAGAAGCTAATCTGCATATTGTCCATTCGACAAAAGTCAACTTCATGAGCACGTTGAAATAATATGAATAATCATTTCCGAATGTACAACGAAACTCTGATTGTTTTGTGCGAATCAATGTGGAAGATGTGGGAAAGTAAAATTGCCAAAGATTTGTAACAGAACTGAATATCGTTGAATTGGAATTTTGAAATGCGCGCGTATTTTTGAGGTACATCTTGAATCACTTGGATTAGAGAATTTGCGATATTTCGCGAGTACCGCCACATTTTCGACCATTGCGAGTACCATTAACTATCGAGAGGTTTTACTGTATGACGTGACGTTTGGTTTCGTCGCCCATCGTGTTCAATCGTTGCCCATTGTCGGTTATGACGAGTGATAGGGCTGTGTGAAGGCAAAGTTCGCAAAACGTACGCGATGCTCCCCCGATCGAATCATTAAATTCTGTTTTTAGATACACGCGCCACGGGATTTAAATTATCGTCCGACAGACTTTTCCCCTCCGCCCCCCCCCCCCTCCTCACCCTACGAGTAGCGTCTCCCACGCCCTCTTGGTGCTTGCTCGTTACTCCCTCCAACGCTTGAAATAGATTTTCATTTGTTTGGACGATTTCGGAGCATGTTGATGGTGCTGACAAATTCACAAAGTCCTACACCACAGATATCTTATATATATATAAATATTATATGTATATATACATGAAATATATTTACGTATATATAAATTGAATATACATTATATACATGCATTTATAATGTGTATTTACATACATCCATATTTATAGATCTATGTAAAATAAAATTATGGGATTAGTCATGAAATCAAAGATCTTGTTCACCAACCGTTGGTTCAACGACCCTCATCAACCCCACTCATCCCACAAATATTTTGGACAAACGTTATTTCCAGAAATTTTCACGTCCACGAATGTTTGAGTTATCAATGTGTCATCTGTTCTTTCTATCACGAACTGAATACGATTTTTCATCGAAACCCAACGACTCAAACGTCGAAAGAACGTTAATCATTACATCGCCAGTTTCATGAGGTTCTGAGAACTTCAATTTTTCTTCTAGATTTTTCAAACTTCACGACATTCAATATCCAGAAGCCCATTATTCGGGATTATGTCTACAAAGTTTTGATCTATTCGATCCGATAACGAAAAAGAGTGGACAGCCCGAAAAATCGATATAGAAAAAATCGATACCACTGCGTCGGTAAGGCAGATTCGCGATCTCGTCACGCGTGTACGAGCCATTCCGCCCACCTCGAAAACGCGATCAGCGATTTCTCACTAACGGCTCGACCGATTTCGATGAAATTAGTTTCAACCCCCGCAGAATTTTGGCAAGAAACTTCGGACCTTCGATTTGTTTCATAATTCTCATTCGTTTTGAAGAAATGGCGGATAACGTTTTTTTATTCTTACCATCTATCGCTCTCACAATCGTGCTGTATTGTAGGTTGTGAAATATCGTCTTGAAATCTTAAGAGCAGAGCGCCTCAACCTCGCGTACGCGTTTCCAAGCGCTTATGTATGTATCTATATATATAAAGCGGCCGGTAAGCGCATGCGTCTTTCAACCAGTCGATAGAACTCGACGAACGTGCTTCCAACTCTTTACTCCTCCTTTCATCGAATACGCGGGGACTGTGACATCCCATCCAAACGGCAAAAGCAACAGCGGCAGCTTGTTGTGAGCTTGAAGCATGAAGCTCTCGGCTTGGTGCGTCTGTCTCGCCCAAAGATCCAATTAGAATCGACCGAATTACACTTATGCCAGGCTGCTGCTGCTGCTGCTGCGGCGTTCCCGAGACTGTTGCAGCAACCCGAGTCGAGACGACGAGGTCGTGAAAAGTCGGACTAAATTGTCCCACGTATCAATTTTTGGTGTATTATTACACGAGAGTTTTCCATGTGCCCGGAGTATATTGTGACTCTCACGATTCGTGTTTCGTGGCGTTTCATGAAAACGTGTATGTGAAACATTTGAATGATTAAATTTTCATACATATATAACGTCTATTAACCTGATTTCCGTGAAGGGGGTTCCATTCGACCCAGGCCAACATTTCTACAGTTAGCCATTTGATTGAAAAAATCCATATCGCAATATTTTTCTCATCCAACACTCTTTATTGAATTTGAGCTTTGGTTCACCAAATTATGCTGTTTCTTTCGAAAAGTTATGAATTTTAAAAAAATTAAGGATTCTTCGTTAAATTCTTGCTCCAGTTTATTCATGAATATTTTACAATTTTATCGTAAAGTTAGTGATTGTACTTTTACATACTTTTACATATAATTCATATGCATATTTGTGAATTTTTCAAACTATACTTACTATATTTACCATAGCAATTTTGAAGAGAAGATCTCAATTTTCAAGAATTTATGACATTAATGAGATGCAAATAAAGCGTTTCTCAAATACGATTAAATAATAAAACTAATCCAACCGATGAATGTCGTAAAACAATAATTCATTTGCACAGAGTTCATTCATCGTTATTGCAGAAACGTAAAACTGTTTATTATTTCATGATAATTATTTATGATTTTTTGTTTTTGTAAAAAATTTTAAATCGTGTATTTATTGTATCCATGCTCATTGCTCGTTGGTTGGTCGGGTTTGTAGAGCCCAAAGGAGGATTAAATAAATAAGTACAAGTGCCCAACCCCACGGACGATTATTAATACGATATATATCACGTGACTATTACACACACACACACACTATCACACGATTTCCCATCGCACAATCTCATACATTGAGACCCGCGTCTCGTACACGTTCGCGACGAAGGGCAAATACTGAAATAGAGTCCATGGCCCCTATCTGGTTGAACCTTTCTAGGGTTTGGGATCACAACCATGAACCGATCGAATTAACCGCAACAATTTACCCAACTGACTCACGTACCAAATAACGTTACGACATTCCACGTGCGTTTAGAAAACAACATTTGTTACGGGTTCTTGTTACTGGAATGCGTGACCCGATGCTTTCTTTTTGCTTCTTTCTTTCTTCATATTTTTCAATCACTTTTTGTAATTAAAAAAAAATAAAATAGCGATGATTTTTTTCGAGATTTCGAAAGAATAATAATTCGATTGTAAATTAATATGACAATATTTTTTTATAGAATTATCGTCGAATGCATCAACTTATTGTCTTCGTTTCCATATCGCAATTGTTTATTCATGAACAGACGAAAAAAAAATGTCTATACTCTTTCGATGGTTCCAAAAAATGATAATTATAAAATAAAATTAATAAAATGCAGAATTCAACAGCGTTTCCAAATTTAAAGAAAAAACGTTTACAATAATCAACGTAATAACAAAAAAAAGAACGAAGAATAAAACGTACATTTTTTTCCAAGTTTACGTTTCGTTTTGTCAAAAACAAAAAATAAAAAATAAAAATATTCGATTTGAAAATATAATATTTTAATAAAGTCGTTTGAGACAATTTTTTTATTTCGGTGTGATTATCGATATAGGATGAATCGTGAGAATAGAAATGAATAATGGTCTATTCGAAAGTTGAGGTTCCCATCTGGATTTCACAATACAAACCAGCCGGATTCTCAATGGATGGGACGAAGAAGAAAAAAAAAATAATAATAATAATAACGATAATAATACAATCGTCGATCCGGCGAGGAAAAATATAATAAACCACCTAGCGTTGTATATTAGTATATCGGGTATATAATATGTTTTCTCGAGCGAATCGAATCGATAACGAACGCGGCGAGACTTTGTCGGGTTGTTAGAACGGTACCCGATATACGTACGCATCAGTGATCAAAGTGTATCGACCTGTTACCAGAAGAAGAGGGAGCGAGGCGGGGGGGGGGGGAGAGGTGCGAGAATTGTTAGCAGGAGCGAAAATCATCTACCAACCGTTACATAATATTTTATCATCCATCACACGTGATTCCTGACGCCACGATTTTTTTTTCTCTCGATGCAAGTGGAAGAAGAAAACATTTTCCACCTACATCAAAGTTGAACGAAAAATAAATTACTATAATCAAACATTTTACGTTTCGTATATTACTCAATCAACTTGAAAAAGACAAAAAAAGGCAAATAATTATAATCTTTATATTTTTTTCTCCAATCAATACTTTTTTGAAATTATTTCGATACAAATTATATTCCGACTTTAACCTTTTTTGGTTATTTTGATTTTGTAATTTTGAACACCCATCACGTTGGAATGGCATTTTTTCACCACTCAATTCGAACGGAGGCAAAAAAAAAAAAATTTCCAGAAATGTATTTTCAAGCTGAGTTATTAATTTGGCGTGTCTACAGCGTCTAATGTTCGACGGTTAACGAGTACAACTCTCTCAAAGCCGCAGCTGTCTTCAGAGCCATATGCACCATCATGGGCGACATCACTCGCACAATACCCCATTGTCGAAAAACTCCGGAAAAATTCTCAAGTACTTCATCAACGTACTTGCGACACAGTTCTGAGCGAATAATAATAATAATAATAATAATAATAATAATAATAATAATAATAATAATAATAATAATAATAATAATAATAATAATAATAATAATAATAATAATTATTATTATTATTATTATTATTATTATTATTATTATTATTATTATTATTATAGCAATAATAATAAATATAATTTTTATTACACAATATATGGAATTTAATAATAATAATAATAATAATTGTTTGGGCTTCAGTTTTAAAATCATTTGACTTCGAAGTCACGAAAATGATCAGGATCTGTATCGGGATGCTCATCACCCACTCGAACAGAAACCCATAAATAATCATAAAAGCAATAATAATAATTATAATCGTTATCATCGTCAATCCCTCGATGTAATGTTGATAATCATAGAAAATCTTATCAGCCACTCGAGATTTAATATCGATTATAACCATTGGTCCTTGAAACGAGTGTCAGGTCTTGTGTCAGCAATATCCCGCACGAGTACCGCATTTCACAACGCATCGAACGTAGTATGTAATATAATTTTTCATTATCGTTGTTCACACACACACACACACACTAACACACATACATCTATTTTCGTAACCGACCGATCGTCATTGGCGACGAAGGTTTGTACGTCGTCGCCAACACTCCGAGCTCCCGCGGGAACGTCTCGGCGACGTTGACGAAGAGTGCAACACGCGCAAGGACACACGCGTTCGCATTTGTGTAACGCAAACTATGCGTCTATGAGATATTTATTGCGACGGTCAGAGAACAAAAGAGAGAGGAAGGGAGAGAGAGAAAGAGCGAGATATGAAGATATAATAATAAAAGTTTTGCGAAAGATCATTCGATAGGTTCGTATACGATGCAACTCGATTTGTTGGCTCCGCACGTTAATAATATAATTAGGTTGATCGTGTAACGGTATATATAAAAAAAAAAAAATTAACCCGTTGCGGTCACTTGGGGTCCACTGGACCCCAGGCCAACTTTATGGCCATAATGCAATAAAAGTATCATTTTTGAATATTATTTTGTCCATTCAAACGTACCACTTCCATTTTTCGACATCGAACGAAAATCTTAAGTCTGAAACTTCAAAATGAATATTACTTTTTTTGGAAGTCCATGAAAGCTCTATCTTTATTCTCAAAATAACATCTCAAGAGCAAAACGACGTAAGATTCTTCACCAACTGGCAAAAATTAAATTCTTCACGGATTGTTGTTTTTTTTGTGAAAAACGTCAGATTTCGTGAATTTGTATCTTATAGTTTTTTGACAACTTTAAAATCTGAAAAAGAAGACAACGACTATTAGATTCTTGGAAAAAGTGTTGAATTGAAGTGTGGCGCAAGATTCAAGTCGATAAATAAAAAATAACGCAAATGGGCTCGGTTTTTGTAAGTGGGGTTGGCTGGACCCCATGTGACCGATATGTTATTATTCGGAGGTGTGACCTCAACGGGTTGAAAAAACTATTGAGCGCGATCGGCCGTCGTTACGTTTGAAGTTTTGCGGTCATTTAATTGCCCGACGATAAAATGTTTCAACGTCCGTGAAATCACCAGGAAATATTGACGAATAATCGAACGTATCGTGGGATAGATATTTTGTTATTTTTCTCTTTTTTTTATTTTTCTTTTGTGAGGAGTAAGAGCGAGCCCAACGGACCACCAACTTTTGTTCTGGTCCGCTGCGCTTGTGTGTGTGTGTGTGTAGTAAGTGTGTGTGTGTGTGTAAGTGACAGTCTCATGGACCTACGTGGACGATACGAACGCTTTCGTATCTCGTCTCACTCGGTCTTGCGGGTCTTTCGATGACTCGTGTTCACGTGCCAGAGATTAAAGATATACACACACACACACACACACACACACACACACACACACACACACACGCGAAGACGAAGAATGATGAGCCACTAAACGCACGTAGAGCCGGCTCGTTGAACGCAAACAAGTGCCACGGTTTGGTCGTATGAATTGAACTGGAAAAAAAAACAAACAAAAAAAAATATTCGGTTGCCGATGGTTTGAGAACCCGAAAGAGAAATCTGGGACTGTAGGTCGCGGATGAGAAACGTGTCAGGTTGTATACATGTATATATAAGATCGTTTGCTCGGCTGTGAACCTTTTTTTTTTTAAATTTTTTTATGAATATTAAAATTAAATGATTCGAAGATTTTGGAGCAAATTTTGTTAGGGCGAAAATTAACGGTTTTCCGTTTACGAAATTAATTTTTTTTGCTTTTGAAATGGAATTTGATGGAGATTATATTTGGATCAGCTAATTGATAACGTCGATGTCGCTAATTTGAGGATTTTTAGTCAATTAAATCGTGCAATATGATACGCAATTTTTACAATTTACATAAATCTATTATGAAAATTGTCTATTCCATCGAAAAAGTCTCTTTAGTGTCGTTCGTGCAATCTTATACAACTTGAATCTTGTAACGACCATTTTCCCCGCGATTACTGCGCCATCTGTGGTCGACATGTTTTTTTTTAACCAATGACGAAAATGGCGCACGCGTGGCGATCGCTTCGCAAACGCGATATGTGATTTCTCGAAGACGGCATGGCCGATCGACGTGAAAATGGTTTTAAATGACGCAGAATTTTGGCACAAATCCATCGAGCTCACCCTTTTTTTTCTCAAATAACTCATAATTTTGCACAGACGGCGAATTGCATTTGTTTTCGAGCTATCTCTTTCTTTCTCTCTCTCCCTCTCGCACTCGTACTAAATTCCACGATGCGACGATCAATTCCTAACCTGCATCATTCGACGTCTGTCGATCGCTTCGGCAATGCGATTCGCAATTTCTCGAAAACGGCATGACCGATCGAAATAAAAATGGCGATAAACGACGCAGAATTTTGGCACGAATCCATCGAGTTTCGCTCTTCCCTCACAAATACCTCGGCATTTTGCACAAACAGCGAATTGCATTTGTTTCCAAGCTATCTCTCGCTCTCGCACTCGTACTACACATTCCACGATGCGACGATTAATTCCCAACCTACATCAATCAAACACCCATTACGCATTAAACTTCCGGAATCCCGTTAATCCTTATCTGAGGCAACAAAAAAAAAAAATAATTATGGCAAGTTACATTCCATTGCTTTTGCCGAGACTGTACCGAATGAATAAAATGAAGAAAAAAAACGCATGGGGAGACTGTCCGTTGCGCCGTCGATGGGAGAACGCGCGAGATACACCGACGGAGAGAAATGTGAAGAGCGACGGAGAAGTCTACGATAGTTGCAGCAGCGGTATAGTGGTAGTGGTTAACCCCATGGCGCTGGGATGGTTTAGTAGTAGCGTCAGCGGTAGTTCAACCTACGGTGTCGCGGGACGTGCCGGGGAACGAGGGGGGGATTGCCCACCTCCCCTCCGCACCCCTCGACCCCCCCGCGAGCGTGCGGTGAGAGTGACGAGGAAAACGGATGACCCACTGCGTCCAGCAGCCAGGCAGTATCCTGTTATGTATGGGATGCGACGTCTAGGACTTACTGTACATATTTCATTGTGCATATATATATATATATATATATGAAAAATTATTATTTATTCATTACTTTTCATTAATTTCGATTAATTAGCGGAAATTATCACGATAATTGGTTTATAATGATAATTCGAATATACGTAAACATATGTTTCGGATGTATGCATATGTTAACAGTTCAGCATTAACCGTGTATATATATATAACTAAAGAGAGAGAGAGATTTCATATATAATTTGAATTATTATAGTTTTCTGAAAATTTAAATTTATCATTGAAATTGTTGTATGAGCTATTATTATTTTTCACACGAATATTCGGAGTAAACGTACGTTTTTTTTCTATATGAATATTTAAGCAGTCAAGAACTTGCTATATACATTCATGTCCTATATATTTGTATTAAAAAGGTTTATATTCTTATATCTTGTGAAAATTTTAATTCATAATTGAAATTGTTATACAAACTATTTTTCGTTTCCACGTAAATATTCGGAGTAAACATTTATCGTGTTTAGAAAGATATATATTTTCGTTATTATATAATCTATTTTTCATTCCCATGTGAAATTTTTGTAGTAAGCCGACTTTATTGATATTATATATATGAAACGCATATATGAATATATGTTTATAGAATAATATAGATATGTGAACACAGACGCACATATATATTATTGTTGTTGTAACTATACGACGCGCAGCGTTAGAGTATGCGTCAACTGCAACATAGTTTATTATGAATGCAAGGTGCCCGGGGGGTGAGGCGGGGGCCGCGAAGGGGGGAAGGGGATGGATCTACAAGAGACTCTCTACATTAATATATATACATATATATATATATATATATATATATATATATATATATATATATATATATATGTCGGTTTCAAGCTGTTGCAAGATTCCGCATCGTGTCCCAGTGGCGGTGCTGCGGAATCTCGTGCCACATATCGAACGAGCGTATACGAACGGGAGAGGAACACACCTGCCGGTCGAGGCCGCGCGCGCGCGCGTGCAGAAAGCCGAGATTCGAGAGTCTCGACTTTCGGCACCTGCCCGCGATCTACTATTGTTACAAGTGTATACAGTTACCCGTGGACCGTTTTGTTCGAATGGGTTTCGGCGGGACGGTACGGGGCGATGGGCGGGGGGGGGGGGGTCGGTTCTCAAATTCACTTGTTGAAGAATTTACGGTTCGTTGCACAGTCTCATGGCACACATGGCTCATGGATAACTATTTTATTTATTTTATTTATTTTATTTATTTTATTTATTTTATTTATTTTATTTATTTTATTTATTTTATTTATTTTATTTATTTTATTTATTTTATTTATTTTATTTATTTTATTTATTTTATTTACTTTATTTATTTTATTTATTTTATTTATTTTATTTATTTTTAACTGATGTGAACTTAAGAAATATATTATATTTAAAAAAATATTTACAAGTGAAATTTCGAAACTCACAGGAAAAAATGTTTCAATAATGGAATCCCATGGGAAATGCATTTCAGTTAAAAATTTCAACGAATTAAACTTGCGTTCGAATGTTGAATATTAGAAAAAATGGCAAAATATTGAAAAACTCAGTGAAATTAATTGACCATTTCCATTCGGAAGAGTATCGCGAAAATGAGAATAATATTTTCCGCTGTCCAACTGGCAATTTGGGCCATCGAAGGCAATGAAACGTGGTGCGGAAAAAAATAAATAAAATTTTCAAGTACCGTATACAACACTTCACGCGACGGGCAATTATCGCACCTGACCCGAATAAAAATTAGCTCGAACCCAATAATGTCGTAAATAAAGTCATTCATCATTAAACTCGTCTATACGATCGTATCGCAAATTTGTTCCATCACAACAATCCGTCGCTTATTTATTGTCGAATCGTAATATATACAACGTAATTAAATAAAATTGGTAACAACAAATTCGAAAAGGCTTGTAATAAATATATTAATGTATGTAGACATAAATGTAGTATATGCGGGCATGTAATAAAACTGTTTATATACGTGTAAATGTAATAAATGGGGATATAATAAATATATTTGGGTATGTATAAATGTAATATTAAAATAAATGAGCGTGTAATAAATCTATAAAATTTATTTTGAATCATCCGGTATAGAATATTATTTCTTTTGACGTGGGGGGTGATGGGGGGGGGGAGTCTGCCTCAGAGGACACAGGCAAGTCCTCGGGTGTCTTGGGCAAAAGAGCACAGTGACTAGACCCTCGATCCGCAGGTAAAAGGGCTCTTCGAGTCCGGTCCGTGCCACTTTGTTTTTTTTTTCTTCTTTTTTTTTTCTTTTGTCAAACGTAGGGCGCTATCGATCCCCGCTTAATCCCTCGCTCGAGGGATTTTTCACAGACCCCAACGAAACCGTCCAACCTTCCTTACCTTCGACAACAGTCTCGAAAGTTCTTCGAGACTTCATTACAAAGTCGTGAATGACGAAAAGCTACGACTTTGGAAAACTTTTGGCAATTTGTTTCCTACGAATGTTGGATAGAACGTGCACATGGTGCCTTTATTGGGAATCCATTTTTAACGTCACAAAGATTCGGAAAACTTGCATAAATGGCAAGTTGAGAGGTTTCAATTTTGCGAAGCGTTTTTATCGCATGAAAATATATATTCACGGAAAATCTTTTTTTTTTATCGAATTTCCAAAATGGCGGGAAAAAATCATCAACGGGCAAATGCGTGTAAAGTGCCATTTTTTCTAGAAAATATAAGGTCTCACGTGTGCAACAAATTTGAGTGCCATCGCTCGAACCGTTTTAAAGTTACAGACGTTTGAATTTGAATATACACACAAAAACACACCCACACTCATACATCCGTAACAATTTCTCCAAATATAATTTCCAGACATAATTTTCACGAATTTCGAATATCTTGACCCGATAATCTCGATGACGATATTTCTCTACCTCTTCCCACGCAACTTTCTTCAACTTGAAACAGAAATCACAAAAAAAATCCATTTGAAAAAATAATTCTAAAAAAAAACAATGGTTTACTTTTGATTTCAGATAGACTCACGTCACGTCGACGATCGTGATAAATGGAGACGATGAAATCGTAAAAGTGAAGTGAAAATTTCTGGAAAGACTCGAGTGACGAAGGTGGAACGAAAATTGGAGCAGCGAAAAAAAAAAAAATTGAAAAAATTAAAAACGTGTGAACAGAGACCGGTCGAAGGGAAGACGGTTCTAAATGCGTGGCAGAGGGAGAAGCACGAGTTAGGCGAGACGCCGCTCGTCGTGTTACAAAAAAAAATAAAAAAGTCGACGAAAAAAATAAAATAAAGAACGTGATAAAAAAATCTATAGAAATAATAATAATAATTATTATTAAAAAAAAATAATTGTGGAAGGAAGGAATGGGTGCCGGGATGGGGAGGAGCGGCACGAGCGGCGGAGGTTTGCTCGAGGCGTTACCGACTGGTACACCGCTTCACGTTGCCATGTTGGGCCTCGACAGCGCTGGAAAAACCACCGCTCTTTATCGTCTCAAGTTCGATCAGTACCTGAACACGGTGCCCACCATTGGTTTCAATTGCGAACGGGTTCGGGGCGGTATCGGCAAGGCAAAGGGTCAGTGAATGCCTTTTTTTAATGATTCATTTCGTTAATTTTTTACGGCGAGCATAAAATAAAATTAACGATTATAGCAAAAAACGAATAAGCAAACAGATAAGTTGGGGAAAAAAAGAAAATTAATCAAAATAAATCTGTAACACATTAAATTGATTATTTTCATGCATAAAACTTCAAACTTCAAAAACAATTATGTATAATTGAATCGGTAACAAAAGATGATGTTTCGATAAATTATTTTATTTCGAACTCGCGGACCGAATTATGGTTTTGATGGATGATTTTTTTTCGGTTTGTCGACAGGAGTGAGCTTTCTCGTTTGGGACGTCGGTGGACAGGAAAAGTTGCGACCACTTTGGAAATCGTACACGAGATGCACCGACGGTATTATATTTGTCGTCGATTCTTGCGACGCCGAGAGACTCGAGGAGGCGAAAATGGAATTAACCCGGACTGCCAGGAGTCCCGACAACGCCGGCGTGCCAATTCTCATTCTTGCCAACAAGCAAGATCTACCTGGTAAATCTATTAGCTTACACATTTTCACGCGAACGGAGCATATCCGAAAAAGTTTATTTTCCTGTCAAATAAAATTCTAAAATTCATAATTTTGAAGATTCTGAAATTCATAATTCTAATAACTCTATAATTCATATTTCTAAAAATTCTAAAATGTATAACTCTAAAAGTTCTAAAGCTTATAATCGTAGAAATTCTAAAATTCTAAAATTCTAAAATTCTAAAATTCTAAAATTCTAAAATTCTAAAATTCTAAAATTCTAAAATTCTAAAATTCTAAAATTCTAAAATTCTAAAATTCTAAAATTCTAAAATTCTAAAATTCTAAAATTCTAAAATTCTAAAATTCTAAAATTCTAAAATTCTAAAATTCTAAAATTCTAAAATTCTAAAATTCTAAAATTCTAAAATTCTAAAATTCTAAAATTCTAAAATTCTAAAATTCTAAAATTCTAAAATTCTAAAATTCTAAAATTCTAAAATTCTAAAATTCTAAAATTCTAAAATTCTAAAATTCTAAAATTCTAAAATTCTAAAATTCTAAAATTCTAAAATTCTAAAATTCTAAAATTCTAAAATTCTAAAATTCTAAAATTCTAAAATTCTAAAATTCTAAAATTCTAAAATTCTAAAATTCTAAAATTCTAAAATTCTAAAATTCTAAAATTCTAAAATTCTAAAATTCTAAAATTCTAAAATTCTAAAATTCTAAAATTCTAAAATTCTAAAATTCTAAAATTCTAAAATTCTAAAATTCTAAAATTCTAAAATTCTAAAATTCTAAAATTCTAAAATTCTAAAATTCTAAAATTCTAAAATTCTAAAATTCTAAAATTCTAAAATTCTAAAATTCTAAAATTCTAAAATTCTAAAATTCTAAAATTCTAAAATTCTACAAGAATATTTTTCTCGCTTTTCGCAGGTGCTAAAGAGGTTGGCGAGTTGGAGAAGAATTTGGGGGTGCTTGAACTGTCTGGTACCCCGGGCAGTTCGTGCATAAGGGTGCAACCGGCTTGCGCGATAACGGGTGAGGGTCTTCACGAGGGTCTGGACATTCTCTACCAGTTGATTCTGAAACGCCGCAAGCTCGCCAAACTTAATCGCAAAAGGGCGAGGTAGGCCCGGGCCTCGGAGGACTGCACATGCGTCTTCTGATATTGTCCACGTGCGCCGACGGAATTAACGTCACCGTCGACGGTCCCGGGCTCGATCGGGCTTTTATCCGAAACAATCATGGACGTGACCAAATCCGATAACGTTACGAACGCGGACACCCAAGAGTCAAGACTGATGTACGACCAAGCCACGAGCGACGTCGTTAACTTTGCGACGGATTTCACTGTTCCGTCGAATTAATCGAAGGCCGCATGCGCCGATCGAGAGACGATGTAGCAACGTCGAGATAAAGTCTCCACCAAGACTCACGAAAAACAACAGGCAACAAAAAAAAACGCCTTGACGCCCGTGAATTGTTTTTGTTTCCATTTTTTTTTTCAATTTTCCACAATTTGCCGAAAATTGTGGTTTGTTTTTTTTTTCTTTTACAAAATGAAACTTTACGATCCATGGCACGGATTTGTTAAATTATTCATCGGCGAATTGACGCTTTGCCGAGCGAAAAAAAAGGAGAAACAAAAACAAAGTCAACGAAAATTTTGGAATCGTTGACTTGTGTGAAATGTCGATTTCGGAAAATATCGCGACCTGCCGTGTCGTCGTTGAAAATAAATCGGGCCAAAGTGTGCGCAGTGTCGCGAAATTGTCGTAGAACTGATGCAAACTAGAGCTTGCATCGCCATCGGTGATTCGTACGATTTTTTTTCCTTTTTTTTTCGACGATCAATCTTTTGTCGACGATGGAAAACCCCGCCGATGTGATTTGAAGTTCGAAGGTCGCCGAAATCGCCAAAGACAACGAGAGACATGAAAAAATTTAAAAAAATGATTATCGTCGCCCAATTGTTTGGAAGAACAATTTGATAATGACAAACAAAAAAAGGACGAACGAAAATCAGATTGTTGATACGAAATAAATAGCAAACAAACGTGCGATTAAAAATGTCCGTGTGTGCGTGCGTGTGTGAGTGAGTCGATGGGTCGAGATATTAACGGTTTGAAAAAATTTATTCGATAACCGCGATAACTCGTGGCTGTCACATCTTTTGCACCTTTATACATTGACGTATGACGAATATAAACATAAAAAAAAAACAAACAAACCTACCGACGAACAAGCTATAACCATGGTACTCCGGTCGCGAGGCTCACAATTATATATATTGTTGCATCGTTATTGCGATGAAAAAAAAAATGTGAGCCTGTGTGTTTTAATGTGTGAATGCGTGCAACGAGTGATTCATGCTAGTCGAACGGACGGATTTCGTTACGAGATTAATTGAGAGAGAGAGAGAGAGAGAGAAAAAAAAATAAAACAAAAAGAAATGAGAAACAAGAAACAATTAATAAATTAGATAATTAAGAAATACGGATGCTATAGTTGTATCGTTAATTGACGAGAAAGCGCATGAGAAGAAAAGAAGAAGATGAAGAGGAAGAGGAGGAGGAGGAGGAGGAGGTGGGGAAAGAAAATGGTGCGCGAACGATTGTAAATACGATTACCAAGGACCGAGCGCGCTCACTAGGCTCGGTCGAAAAGACTTGTAGAAATTTCTGTAGATCACGTCGAGGCTCAAATAACGTCTGTCGCAAGTGAGAATGAAAAAAAAAAAAAAAACATTGTTATATTCTTCGAGAATAAAAAAAAGAAAACCGAACGATCATCGTCGTTCGTGTTTGTAATTTTTATCAGAAAGATTTTTTTTTGGTTTTTTTTTTCATTAACGATTGTGGGAATGTCAAAAAATGATAAAACGCATCCGAAAATCGTAATCGAAGTTTAGTTTGACATTCTCATTTGCGACAAAGCGAATGGAGAACCGTAAAAGTAAAAAAAAACACGAAATAAGAACGAGAAATTAAGAAAAAAAGAAAGGAATAAACGAATGAAAATCTATTGGACATGAATATTGTTGTTTTTATATAAAAATTATCGTTCGAGAAAAAAAAAAGAAAATGATAAAGATGAAGAAAAAGTGAAATCTATTGTATACCTTGCCCTTGTTGTGTTTTTTCTATTACATCTCGATATTTTATCTGGCGCTTCGATCGATGGATAAAATTATTTATCTACGCGTAACGATAGTTGTGTAAATCCATTATTATACTATAGCTACATGTATTATTGATTATTAAAGATGATTGTCATATAAACGAGTGCTTCCTGCGGTTATTTAATTGTTTATCGATGTAAATTGTAAATACCGCGTGATTGTGGTTTGTTCTTCGTGCGTTATTTTCGTTTATCCGATCCGAGTGCAATTTTTTTGTTGTTGTTGTTTAAATTAATAATAAAATCGATTTCTCGACGTTTTCAACGATAAATGCGTTTTGTTTGTTTGTTTTTTTGCGAAATTTCGTTGATTTATCACGGTTTGTCGATCGATGAATTCGAACGAAAAAAATCTATATTATTGTTATTATTTTTTATGGTTGAGGAAACGGGGATTGTTGGTCGTCGTGGTCGGGTGTGAGCCCGTATCCGGTGCATCAATGCACGACGGACAATAAATAACGTTTCCGGCCAATGCTTTCCGGTAACTCGTCGCGAGGTCCGAATCTCGTGGCAAAAGCCTTTGGGTCGGAACTAATTGCTGGGGGAGGACGACGATCTCTGATTTTATATGTTTTCTTCTTTTATTTGTTTAATTTGAAACTTTTTTTTGTCTCGTGTTTTTCAACGCTGATTGAATCAACTTCGAGTGACTTTGTCTGGCTATTCGTAGGAACAGTTGCTTTGATAGATCGAGATGGACGAGACCATCTCTGGCTGTATTTTTGTTTTTTATTTTATTTTATTTTTTTGTTTTTTCTTTCTTTTATTTTTTTCAACGTTGATTGAATTAATCTTGAGCGACTTTGTCTGGCCATTCGTTGGAACAGAATGCTTTTGAAGCTCTTTGCGAATAATCTTGGTACGTTGAACGACATTTGGAGAAAAAATAATAACAATCAGAGATCTTCAATGATTATCACGAAATTTGCTGCCCATGAAAATTTTCTCGTCGAATATTATAAGATTTAATCGTACATTAATATATTTTGAAATATCTTTGTCTCTCCCGCGCTGAATCATAATAATAATAATTTACCATGAGAAATTCTCAAAATTTATAATTCTGGAAATTCAAAAAATGTTTATTCCAAAAATTTTCGAGGCTCTTTTTTTCACAAGATTCTAGAACCACAACGACAACAACAGAAAATAAACGTTAGGATAAAATCTTTGAATGTGAATTCATTGAATCGAGCGAAGAATTGAACATTCAATTGAACATTGAATTTGAGCAATGGAGATAAATTTTTGTTCCATTGCGTGCAATTAAAAAAAAATATACAAATATACAATTCTTTGTTGTTTGAGTCTAGAACCCTTTTTTTTTGTCAAAGTCTGGCTTCATTTCAGTTCTGAGAAGATAAAAATGAAATGAAAAAATAGATTGGCGACGAAAGTTTAAATTGTCGAGCGGAAGAGGACCGAGCGAGTGGGCGACGTTGGGGCTTTGTGGGCGAGGAGGCGACCTTAGATCGCTCCTTCTATAGTGATATCGACGAGACCCTCTCTCCGTCTCCGGCTTCCTCATGAGCGAACCCGACTGTCTGGCTGCATCGGTTCCACGTTGCTTTCTCTCTCTTTCTGTGCGCCTGATTCCTCGGTGTAATGCACCGTGACTGTCCACGTGTGTGTCTATCCACGTACATGCCCCATGACGTTCACCAATCAATCGTTCCCTCACAAATTTTGAAATTAAAAAAAAAAAAGGCGTGACAAATTTTTACCAGAAAACAAAATCTCCTAAACGATTTTCTCACTAATAACAATATTCAAATCGTGCTTCTTTCATATTCCTTAAAAATGCACATTAGAAGGAAAAACAAAAAAAAATTTTCATAAAAAAAAATATTCAAAAAAAAAATTTATATTTTTTTTCTATACATAAATCTAATGTAGCAGCTCATAGAAAATAATTTCTGAGACATGAAAATTCCGATTTCAATAAAGCCGTTGGAACACAACAAAAAAAATCTTTCACCCAATAATTATTAATCCTCAATTAAAAAAAAAACAATCAAATAATAATCGAATAAATGATCTCAATAGAATATATATTTTTTTAATTCGATTCCGCTGCAAAATATCGCAAAAATGACAAAAATGACAAAGTTTCTATAAAGTTATCGGATAATTGTGGATATTCAAATTTCCGCAGATTACAAAAAAAGAAAAGATAAGTAAAATAAAAAATAAGCATTCTTGATATAACATTTGTCCGCGAGTCTTACTTTGATGTCTATTTTTTCACGGAACGGTAATAAAATTGTTGATGTTAATTTTTAGTTATATATATATATATTGTGCGGTTGTTGACTCGTTTAAAAAACGTCTCGAAGACGTTTTTTAAATGACGAAGCTTCACGTCTGGGGGTCTTTGCTCTTGGAAAACGCGTGGTAACGCACGTGGCCATTCATCCGACCGTCGGTCAGCCCGCGTTGATTCATTCAAGTGGAAAATCCGGTCTCGTGCACACACGGGGAATTACTATAACGCCAATGGTTGAAGCTCGTCGAGATATGGCTCGCGTACGTGAACCAACGGTTCGGCCTCGGTCTCGTGCTCTCCGGACCGTTGTTGCATCGACCGAGATTTGCTTCAATCATCGTCGTTCGCGCGCACAAGCCCGCCGACGATGAGTTCAAACCTCGTTGCGGAATCCGTCCATGGAGAAAAAAAAACAAGTTACCACCACGATATAACTCACCACAATTTACTGCGACAAATTGTTTTAAGATCAATATTCCAAATAAAATAATCTTAGAACGGATCGATTATACGAAAACTTACTGAGAACCCAACTGAAAAAAATATATTATCCTGTGAAAATTGCTATGCGTTTTTCGATAAGGGTTTTGAAAAAATTTGCAAAATTTCGGCCCACGGCCGAAAAATGGTTTTTCGACTTTCAAAAACTGACATTCTTACTGAAAAGCTGAGAAAATGTTACGTCGGAAAAAGATTTTTTTCTTTATTGTCGTAAATAACATACACGAAAAAAAAACGGAAAATTTGAAAGTTAAATCTTATGTATTGAATTTTCGTTGGTTAATTGATTATGAGACAACTTGAAGAGAACCCAACTCGAATAACACATGTCCTGTGAAATCTCTGCCCAAATTTACGAAATTTGGGCAGCGACCGAAAATCAGCTGTTTCAAATTAGATTTTAATTGACTTTCCGAGATACGAAATGAAAAACTGATGAAAAACTTTTTTTCATCGAAAAGCTGAGACAATTCCACGTGGCAAACAGATTTTCCATATATTTTTTAACAGCGTAAGGATGTGAAAAGAATAATTGAAAAAAAAAAGAAAACGAAATAAATGAAAAATACCTAAATTGACAGCTGCCAAAATAATGGAAAAAAAAACTGGAAGAATTTGGGAATTTGTTTTCCAATATGCAATTTAAGCTGACCAAATATCATGAAGATCTCCGATAGCAAAGCCCAAAATTGTGCGATATTTGATCGAGTGGCTCATATATAGTATATATCTATATATATTTATTCTGTAACGAATATTTGTTTGGTAGTAGCATTGAATATTTGTTACACAGGCTATTCGTGTTGTTACTGCAGCAGATCAAGGTCCAAAAAACGATCTTTCGGTGCGATCAACTTTTTTTTCCCCCGTGCGTTACATATTCATATGGATAGAGCAAACACCAGCCAAAAATGAGAGTCGAGAGGGGATGAAGAGCGAGAGAGAGAGAGCGAGGTCGAGGGATGCACTCGACCTCGGTCTCACGGGTTGCAAGGGAGCGGGGGTTGGTTTTTGCCTCTTGAAGGGTTCTGGGCAAACGCACTTCGCACCCCCCAATGCAGACTGCTATCGAGCCTTTCGCGTTTCGTGTTGCCATGGGGATTAGTTATTTTTTTTTTTATTCTCTTTTTCGCCCGTTTCCACCTCGACTCACTCGTTTCAAATCCACCGATAAGCGGAACAACCAATTTCCACGCGAATACAATTTTATTTATTTATTTTTTATCATTTTTTTCCCCTGAATTTTCCAAAACAGACGATCGGACGTCGGCCACCAAATTGGGCACAAAAATTGACCGGATGACGACTAAGCTTTATTTTATTTTGTAATTTTTTTCTCAAAGTACAATAGTTTTTGGTTTAAATTATATAATTCAGACAATAGCAGCGTTCAGTTTCTTCAAACTATTTTTTTTTATTACCCCAAAGTCGCGAAGTTTGTCGTATTAAAAAATGGTTGAAACAAAAAGAAAAATCGTCCTATTGATGCAGAATATTTTCCAAATATCAATAATTATTTCATTTTCGAATATCAACAATTTGTTTCAGGATTCCTTCAAATCCTTGGCATCGATGCAAAAACCATTGTCAACGTCTTCTTTCGCATCGACGTTGTTTGTTTCTTCGACGACTTTGTCAAAATTTTCCCCGATCGTTGGTTTTCGTTTGAAATTAACATCAAAGTCATCCGGCAATTGGTCATCGAAGGATTTCGGATCATCGAGTTTGCAATAATTCGTGAAGAATTGAAGAAACATCATGCGATCGCCGTGTGGTTGTTGCGACTCCGTCAATGTAGGTTTCGCTTTTTTCGGATTTGCGTTTATACGGGATACCGGCTGACGTTCTCTCGGCTTCGGTGCTTCCATTATACGCTCCAGAGCAGCCAGCAAACGATGCATCAATTCGAACTGCCGAAATAAAATAAATATTCGCTTGTTAATGAATTTTTCAAAATTAATAATAACAACAAAACAGCACTGACAACATCAATAATAATAATAATAATAATAATAATAATAATAATAATAATAATAATAATAATAATAATAATAATAATAATAATATTCCGATAGTTGTTACCAAAAAATATTAATAATAGCAATAGTTATATTAACATCAATAATAATAATAATACTCATTATTGCTATTCTTATTAATTAGAGTAAAAGTAGTCAGAATAAAAGATAAATAATCGATAAAAATAATTATTATTTATATTCAGACTACTATTACTATAATAAATAATAATAACAATTATAATTATTGTCATTATTATTGCTATTATTATCATTAGTAGTCCAAGTAAAATAATAACGATCAATAAAAAATATTATTTTTGTTATTATTATTATTTTTTTTGAATATCCCAACTACTATAACTATTGTTATCACTATTACGAAAAGTAAATGTACCTTTCTGGCAGCTTCTTCCGCCTGTTTCATGGCTCTCATCTCCTGTCGAAAACCTTCCTTCTCGCACACTCTGACGATGTCGTTGGGCAAATTGTCAAGCTCCATATTGAGCTCCTCGTAAGTTCTCTCGATGGTTCGCATCATCGTGTAAGTATCGAGATTGGCGTAATTCGGTGCAACGCAACTCTCGTAGGTGTCCTCGATGAATACACGAAGATGAATAACCGGTTCGGAACACACGAGATCGCGAAATACTCCGTAGAGCAAATTGTTCGCATGATCTTCCAAACTTTCCGCTCTTTCTTCTTCCAACCGAATGCTGGACTGATAATTAAAAGAAAAAAAATAATGTAAATGAAATAATGAAGAAGTTAAAAATTGAAACTTCAACGTTGTTACAACTTTGTCTATGTGGACCTTTAATTATTTTTTCAAACCATGCTTTCATATTCGAGTTTGTTTTTTTTGTTCTTTTTGTCTTTCTCAGAATCAACGATCCAATGAAAAATTGATTATAAAGTGATTCTGATTTATTGAAAGTCGATTTATTTATTAAAAATGGATTTATTGGAAAATGAAGAACGAATTTCTCGAAAATTTGCCATTCAGATACTATTTTTGGCTCGGATCGAATATTCGGATTGAGGTGAAATTTTTGGGTCACGCGGATGCTGACCTCGAGGTCGGAGAGCGCTTCCTCGATCTCACTCATTTCTCGTTTGATAAGAGCCTCGGTTTTCGATATGTCGGAAGTCATATCGGCCATCGGGGCTGCCAGTGATTCGAGATGAATCAGGGCATTGAGATTCTGGACTTCCATCGATCTGAAGACTCGCACGAGTTCGTGAGGATCTTTGAAGTAGATCTTCGGCTCCCGAGCCTCGGCTATGTCTCGTTCGAACATATCTGCGAAGTTATAACGGCCCGGATTTTTCACGAAATCATTATTTCCGAGTCCACGAACTTTTCAGCACAACGTTGAATGCATGAATTTTCATGTTTGAAATGAGGATTCATCATTTTTTACGACCATACAATTTACACCATAATTTGGATCATAAAATGACGATGTTATTGTTATATTTCTCATTCAATTATTATCTCAACGATTTATTGTTACAGAATATATGTTATTTTTTATTCTCAATAGATGTTGATATTTCTTTTTGTTTAATATTTTTTTCAATAATTAAATGCTTGGGAATTTTGTTTTATTGCTAAAATAGAAAAAACGTCTGTGATGATGAGATAATTCATTTCGGACGATAATATAAATTCATATTTCTTATTTAATTGTTATTCTTAAGATTTAGTATAAAGTATTTTTGATTTATCATCCTTATTATTATTTTATTGAATTTATTGGTAACAATTAATTATTCAATCGTATTAGTTGATACGACAATAGATTATTTTGAGAGAGGTTCGGGTGATGATGTTAGTCTCTCAAAAGCTTTGAGGCTATAGCTATAGCTACGAAATAAAAATATCGAAACAGTCTAATCAGTATTTGCACGAAAAAAAAAACAACAACAAATTTTACTCATTATTCCAAATTAATCGTATGAAATATTAAAATGTCACACCATCGTAATTCGAAAATCAAAGAAAAAAAACTAGACAAATTCATATTTATTTTATTATGATCAATCCTTTGAAATATGGAATTTTTTTTGGTTCCAGATTCGACATAAATTAGCAATTTTGTTTAGTTGCAGATTCGAAATCAATTTGGAAAATGTTGTAATATCGATTCTTCGGTGTGTGTGTCTGTGTGTTTTTGTGGATGTACGTGCAAGTGTGGGTTCACCTATGAGAGTTTCGAGAGAAGCAAGACCGTCCGGATTTCTGTAACGTCCCAAAAGATCGTCGGTTTTGGTCGATACGACACTCGCCGACGATGCGGAACGGTGAATCCAATCGTGTTCCTGACGCCAAGACGTCGGCGATATTTGATAGAGAAACTTCTGACACATCTTCACCGTGCGCCACATCTCCTCCAGGGAATAAACTTCGAGACGAACTTGGCCAAGTTCCTTCGACAATTGTTCGCGCTTCGTTATCACCGCGTACGTCGATCTTGCCTCGTCATCGGCTCTTTCCATTATCGCCATGCTCTCGTCGTGATCTCTCGATAAAAATTCCTCGAAACCGTTCACGTAGCTTCTGTACTTTCGCTGAAAAAGTAAAATAATAATCCAACAGGTTCCCGGCAACGCTGGACCATGAAACGGAGCGAGAAAGTTGCGAGTCGATGCTTGAAAAATATGCGTTCTTCATTTTTGAACAATGCACGAGAAACATTTTGAGGAGGAACTTTATTTATTTATTTATTTATTTTTTTTAGAATGAGGAACTTTTTTTAAAAATAATGTTTTTGGGTTCCTTATAGAAGATGCTCTGCGCCGTTGGGATGGCAACATGTTTTATAAAAATGTTTACGTAGAATATGTCCGTCTTTTGAAAGATGAATAAACTGATTGATTCTAAATTTCTGAGTTAATTTTTTTATTTAACCTTCGAATGCCCTCAAGCTTTATGGATAATTCGTTGGATGGTTATTTTTGAATTTTTACCCTCGCATTTGTCGAAGTATAAATAGTTCTCTGAGAAATATAAAATAGTTCTTTGAGATATATAAAATAGTTCTCTGAAAAATATAAAATAGTTCTTCGAGAAATATAAAATAGTTCTCTGAGGAATATAAAATAGCTCTCTGAGGAATATAAAATAGTTCTCTGAGAAATATGAAATAGTTCTTTGAGATATATAAAATAGTTCTCTGAAAAATATAAAATAGTTCTTCGAGAAATATAAAATAGTTCTCCGAGAAATATAAAATAGTTCCCTGAAAAATATAAAATAGTTCTTTGAGAAATATAAAATAGTTCTTTGAGAAATATAAAATAGTTCTCTGAGAAATATATAAAATAGTACTCTGAGAAATATATAAAATAGTTCTCTGAAAAATGAAGAAGGGGCAGAAATGATAACTAAAATTTTCAACAATACGAAAAATAGTTTGAATTTTCGCCACGGATATAATCGAGGGCACTGTTATCGGCCACTGTTCGTGGCCCTCCCAAGACTTTTCGTGAAACATGCAATTTCTTGTCTAACCTTCCTGAAACGAATTAAACATTTTTTTAACTTTCATCAAGAAAATGAAAAATAAATATGTAATTTACGATTCCTTCAGTTTATTCGGCATTTTCATGAGATCACATGGATTCCACGTCCATATTTCTACACGACACGTTTTCACTACATGCACAAGCCCATTATTCCGGCCCTTCGATGGTTACCCGTTATTTTTTTTTATTTTCTTTTCAAGCGTCCTCGGTAGGGCATTGATCGTTTTTGTATATATATATATATATATATGTGTGTGTGTATCCCATTCATGCGCATTGAAGAACGTGTTTTGCATTTCCGACGATGTACCTTTATGTTTTCGTGCCTGCGGTTTTCCTCGTCGAATTGTTGATCGATTCGGATGCAACTGTCGCGTTCCTCGCCGATGAGCAGCCGGGTTTTCAGCACCTGACGAACGTCCTCGATGTACCGTTGTCTCGAGAATCTCTCTCCCACGGCAATACGTCCATTGAGTTCGGTGAAGTAACGCGGATCGACGTCCGTAATGGCGGTCGCTTTGTCGAGATCCTTATGCGTCGTCGCTTCTTCCGCTTCGGCGGCGACATAAACCTATATCACACATATCGTTCCATTCGAACAATAATCTCACAAACCCACACACTTCGATCCTTTTTCTTTTTCTTCGTAGAACTTTCAATGGGGTTTTCATTTGTGATATCTGATTATTCGAATGCATGAATGATGAAATTCATCACGCGTCTATTTTACCGATCATCGAGTACACACTGGGTCAGAATGACCCTGCTTGGCTCGGATGAGTCATCGTTCGAAATAAACGAGTTCAATTGATCTGAGAAAATTCAGGGATATTATTTTACTATCTGAGATTGTGATCGTGTAGTTCAGAATTGTGAATATTATTTTAGATTTGAAATTAAAATTTTGCAAATACATTTTTTTTTAGAATTTTCTTTTATAAATGTCTATTGCTGGGTGAAATTGGATCAATTACTTGATCTACGATAATTAAACGTAACACTCAGGCCGCGAGTCACACTCTTGTGTTGTTCGTTTTTTTTTTTTTTTTTTTTTTTTTTTTTTAAATTACATTCGCACTTACCCGCAATCTTCGAAGAACGTCTCTGGCTCGATCGTGCAGTTGTGCGGCTTGGGAATCGCTTCTTCGTCTTGTTATCATCCGTCTTTGACATGCCTTCCACCACTGATGATAAGCGAACACGAGGCTCTTTGGCGGCAGATCGAAGGGCGATCGTTCTTCGTTCACGTTTCTCGATTCGCCGAGATGCTCGTGACCGCTCGTCAAATAATATTGCGTTCTAACGAACACCGGGCAACAAAGTTTCGTTTCAACCCTATCGATGTATGTGATGTCGAATCGACCCGAGGCTTTGAAAAAATGGAAAATTTCAGGGAAAAAATTTGGAAAAATTTATTAACGAACCTTCAGGATTTGTGCTTTACAATGAAATCTTGACATACGTAGTTTCCGGAATTGATTCGTTGTAAAAAAAAAAACAGAAACAATGAACGAATGAACTTCTGGAAAATGTGGGAACGTTGAAATTTTTTTGTGGGTCGAATCAACAGCACGATACACCGATAGAGTTGAGTTAAAAGATGTTTGAATTATTTTTTATGCAAATAACCGTTTTTTGTAGAAAATTGAATTCTTTGCAGAAAATATTGAATAAGATTTCTTTTCTTTTTCCAAAGTTTTTGAAACAGTTGACAAAATGAAGCGCTTAATTTTTTTCGAATATTTTTAAAACTTTGGAAACAGGGAAAAATGTTATTGAATCTTTCTTGTGGAGAATTCAATTTTCTACAGAAAAGGTCATTTGCATTATCGTCGTATCTCACATAGTTTCCGAGTTATTATGAAATTTATCGAAGCTTTCGAGAAACAAGCTATCTTAACCTGCCGATTCCCCGCCGAATTCAATCACTGGAAAATGTTTAAAATTGGCAACAAATACCTACTACCCCAAGTGAAAAATGTGGGGAGTTCCGGATTTTTTGGTGCGATACTGCGGACGGAAAAAAATATAAACTATCAGGTGCCAAAAACCCTGTGAATCAAATGGCAAAATTCGAGGGGCTTTAGGGAGGTACTTAGAATTGGTCTACGAGGCTGGGCCTTCGGCTACGTTGAAATTAATTTTTTTTTCGAGACATTTGAGCCCATCGGAGGGCCAAAAAATGTTTTGACCCCAAATAAGGAAAGGACCACCCTTATATATATAAATAGTATTAAGACAATGTGAAATCTTTCTCACTCGTCCTATCCCCGCCGTGAGTGCGAGAGAGACAGCGCTATCGGCGCTCGCTGCGGACCAACGGAGAACGAGCGATAAAAATTTCACAAAATCTTGATAAACGTACCTGGGAAGATTTCGACGATGAAAAATCGTGTCCTCGATCGTTGGACGTTGTACTGGGGTTTTCGTTCGATACGGTGGTTTCCATTTTTTATCGATCTTACGAATTCGTGAAAAGCTACGTAAATTAAACGATGATTCGCTCATACTTTTTATTAGTATATATGATCGATAAGACAATTCGGAGAGTCCCACGGTCGTTGCCCCCTGTCAAAAAATCAAAGAACAGCTGGTTTTTATCGTCACACGTTCCTCGGCTCCTCGAACGGAGAGCCCGTCAACTGTGTGACGTTTGCATAGCTCGTAGCAACGTCATCGTTGTTTGTCATGCGTGTCGCAGGAACCATAGCAGGGACCCTCAATTCGTTCGATGTAAATGCATTTCGAATAGTCACACGACTGGAATGTTCATGAATTATTATGCCCATCGAATATACAAGCATATACGTTGTAAAATGATTATTCATTCGCATCATTCATAATCATTAGAAAAATTTAAATAATGATCTTCGATCATTGCGTCATGATGAATGATATTTATTATTCAAAAATATTGAAAAATTATCTTATATGAATATTCAATTATATAATAATAATTGTGTAATTGAATAATTATGTGATAACAATTATAACTTGAATGAATATTCGTGCAAGTTATAATAATTATTATATTGGTATTTGAATATTTCAATAATTATTCATTATTCAAAAAGATGAAGAAAAAAATATTTTAAATAAATATTCAATCGTCCAAAAATAATGATATAATTGAATAATAATATTATAATAATTATAACTCAAATGAATGATCAATTCTATGATAATAATCATATAATAAAATAATAATAATATATAACAAGTATTTAAATTATTTAATTTGTTTGTAAATTCTTGTATTACTTGTTATCATCAACTCATTGATGACTGTAATGATCGAAAATCTGATGACCGAGTTCGAACGTTGATTTTATGGCAATCAAATTATCCGAACATTATATATATGTAGATTTCTCATTTTTTTTTTAATTAAACAAGAACATTAATTTGTACTTTTATTAAAAAATCCGTTTCTGGCAATTTTTCTCAAATATTCGAGGACCGATAAGATCGGAAGGTCGAAGGGAAGGGGGTGTAATGAAATCTAACCAGCTTACGTCGCAGATATATGTATACATGTTATATTAGCGCAGGCGTTCTAGATTCGGGCTTCGCGAGTGTGTTCTTCGAAACGTGAGAAAGAAAGGAAGCGTACGAAGAAAGACGTTTGCGAGGTCTTCTCGTGGGGTACACGGTTCAGAAGCTAGTTGGGCAAAGCCACTTTCATTGTACTCCATACAGTCTGGCTCGAAGGTGCAAGCAGAACCGGCTTATCTACCGACGTCTCTGCTACTTCTGTCACGATTTTGATTTAAAAAGATAATAACAAATAGAATCAAAAGTTTAATGCTCGATCATACATAATTTTTATTTTCTTAATTCAATTGTCAACGAAGTGGATGTAATGTAATTGTGATTGAAAAACTATCGCGTCGATTGTCGTGAGGGAAAAAAAAACAGCCTGAACGTAAGTATAACGTTTGTTATTAAAAATTTTATATAATCTTATGTAATATAATTTTTGAATTTTTATTTCATATAATTTTTTTGACAATTTATGTGAGAATTATGAAATTATGAAAACTGAAAACACTGCGAGTTGAAAATTTAACGTCTTAGAGTTGAGCAATTCTGGCAGTACTTAAACAAATATTTTTTTAAATCAATGATGCCATGTGTCATCGAATTATTGGAATTTTATTGAATCAGATTTATCGCAAACAGTGTAGTCCCATTAAAATTGGTCATTAATTGGATCAAATGTTTTCAATCAAACGTATTATCGTTGGACGCGTTTATGAGAGCACAAGGGATGTTGCGAGTACGGTTTAAAGCTCGTTTCTCACTTAGTAAAAGCTTCGGAAAGTCGTCTGCTCAAATCCCAAGCGAAAAGTTGAATTATTTTATTTAAACATCAATAACACAATCTTACTTATAAGTTGTAGCAAAAAAGTTGATTCGAGGCGATTAACAAGCAATATTATTATTATTATTATTTCATATTATTATAATAATAAAAGTATTTCTTATTCGTGTTAATTTCATTTGTGACGTGTTCGGGAGTAATTTCACGGCGCAAACATTTTTAAGGGGCTTCACATTGTTTGTCAATGTTGAAAAAAAAAAAAATTAAAACATAGAAAATTTTCGTACAATTGACCAACCCTTCTCGCAATCCTTTCGAATCGACGATATTATTGCGTGAGAATAGGTACGCGTATCACAACCAAGTCGCTTTTGAATAAAATCCGGAGGAGGGGGGTGGGGGAAATAAAATACCAGCGGAACAAAAAAAAAACCCGACGATGAAAGAAGGGCCGGGGGGGCGGAGGGGGGAGGGGATCTATGATAGCCGCGTGAGATATCCAAACAATGGAACAATGGCCCGAATGGTCCAGCACGTTTTGCCAAAGAATAAACTCATGACGAAACGATCGACTGCTGAATCTGCGACCCCATGAAGTTGCCATGAACGTGTCAGCTATTTAACAAGCCCCTTAACTCTGCGTTCAGCCAACCATACCCCAAAAAAAAAATTTTCAAAGCTCTTAGCAACGCTTCTCACTCAATTACTTCGAACAAATTCTTCAATAATTGTCCACAACAATTTTCTCAGCACGTTTTTCATTAATTTATTTCATCGGGCGATTATAACTGCCATTTAAATATAATGGATAAATAATTTTTTGGAATTTTTCAGTTTGATAATAATTCAGAATAGGACAATGAATACTCACAAGCATTCTTATTCAAATGACAAAAAAATTCTTTTTGTACGCAGTCATGGAGAATTTTTTAATTTTTGTATGTGTAGAATGTATAAATGTTCAATATATCAATGAAATTAAATATGTAACTAATTAAATCAATGCGTGATTGTCTAATCAAATAAAAATTGTAACCAATGAAATAAACAAACGTACATAATTCAGTTAAATTTATCATTCCTCAATAGAGTGACGAATAAAGAAAAATGTCCTACGATTACGTACAAAAAGCATTGTTTGGTCATTTAAATCAAATATTTGCAATTATCTACCGTCCCATTCTGAATTATTATTCAACTTTCTGAAAATTATTTATCCATCAAATATACACCAACGACAGTAATAATCATCGTGCCTCAAATATATTCACCAAATTATCGATAATTTCCATAATTTCAACAATATCCAATATAGTAATTCAATAATTTCGAAATAGTTGCTAATTATTTTTTCATAATTCCAATGATGAGTAAAAAAATTTCACCGGATCAATCACCAAATACCCCTCATGGGTAATCATTTAAAACAATTAGAAAAAAAAAAAGTTTTGCAAACAAAACTAATTCCACCTACTGACACATTATGTTGAAGAGGAGATGACGAAAAAAAAAAAACGAAGCTGAAGCAATCGTCACGTTATCCGGTGATTGCAGAGGACCATAGGACACACACATATATATGTATATATATATAAATATTCGTCGAGCGTGGACGAAAAATTTTCTCGGTTTCACCACGATAGTTCGGTGCGATGTCGTGGCGACCAACCGAAAGAAGAAAGACGTGCATTCATGCTCTGTTTCAGCGACTTCGAATCCAAAGAGTTTCTACAGGAAGCGTGCAGCCCGGGCGACCGCACCACGTGCTCACCGATCAAAAGACCATGTAATGCTGTTTTCGCAGCACCTGACGCGCCCGAGTGTCACTTCTGCGCTTATGTCGCTTACTGAAAAAAAAAAAAAAAAAAAAACGAAGAAATAAAGAAATAAAAAGATTTCTCCGTCGTCTGGTGCGAAATTTAATTGTAATTCGCTTAATCCG